>VYZW01054902.1:125554-295454 GCA_013401315.1 Balaeniceps rex
GTGAGGAGTCCTCCCCTCGAGGAGGAAGGAGCGGCAGAGACAACGTGTGATGAACTGACCACAACCCCCATTCCCCGTCCCCCTGCGCCACTCAGGGGGACAAGGGAGAGAATTCACAAATGAAGTTAAGCCTGGGAAGAAATGAAGGGTGGGGGGAAGGTGTTTTAAGATTTAGTTTTTATTTTCTCATTACCCTACTCTGATTTGATTGGTAATAAATTAATTTTCCCCAAGTTGAGTCTGTTTTGCCTGCGATGGTAATTGGTGAATGATCTCCCCCTGTCCTTATCTCGACCCACGAGCTTTTTGTTGTATTTTTCTCTCCCCCGTCCAGCTGAGGAGGGGAGTGACAGAGCAGCTTTGGTGGGCAGCTGGCGCCCAGCCAGGGTCAACCCACCACAAACATTTTGGAAAACCTACTGAGCTCCTGCTCTCAGCAGCACCTTGAAGCCACAGGGTCTATAAAATAAAAGGATTTCCACTCTTTTCATTTTAAATTCATTGGCTTCAAATGCTTTGGCTGAGACTGTGTCTTTAGGCACACAAAAAGAAAAAGCCCCCGATCTAATTTCTCTACACTGTTTGTTCATTTGTACAAGTGTCTCCAAATCATCTCCTCTTCAAATTTGACCAGTCTTTCTGTTTACCAAAGGACTTTCTTTGTCCAAAACAATTGTCATTGCCTTTCTAAAGACCTCATTTCCTTACTCTCATTCTGGATCTACCCAGAGACAAGGGTAAACAGCGGGACGTACACACGGCCAAGCAATGACATCCTGGTTTGCCACCACTTAATTCCAAGTCGGCTAAGCTGATTTTGAGGTTCCCCAGCAACGTTTTTTTGTTTTAACAGATATATTCAATAGGGAATCAATGCAGTTCTTGGATATCTCATGGGCGGCCTGGCCTAGACACACCAGCCAAGCATTATGCAGAACGCAAAGTCTGTGTCACGGCCTAACACATCTAATGTACCAGCAACGGTAACGGAATATGAAACTGTCAAGTGCCCCAATAACTATAATGCATTACATCCCACAAAAAAATCATCAGAAACCAAACTCCTGCTGAGGAATCTGTAACACCGCTTTCCACAGCATTTAATTAAAAGAATAAAAAAGAGCAAACAAGCGAGAGCGAGCTGTGAAGTCTGAGATGCGCCTTGCTGCCTACGCGCTCACACACAGAGGGTCTAAAAATCACTGGAACATCCTTCAAGTTGATGAGCTCATCTGTTGCATCAATAGGAATCGCCAATAAATACTGGTACGGTTTCATTGGAACTCAGTGCTCATTTATAGATGCAGCCATTTAGATTCGCAGCATGGCACTGTGATTAACCCCTTCGTTGAAGCTGTAATTCCAATTAACGCGAATTGGCTGGACCCATACAGCATGTAGATAACAAGCTCTACTACAGTAACAGCACACCTTGGTTGGGAAAACCAAGCACATCTTTCATCTTCATTTAGCTTTGAAGGGGTTACATTACAGCAGCTCCTACTGCATCCCTGCTATTGAAGCCTCAATGAAAATTAAATGCCACCAGCAGTGCTACTGAAATATGTTCTAAAGTTTACAAACTACAGAAGCTTGTAAAGTGCCAGGAAACTTCTCTGGTTTAATTATATAGACCCTGTGCCATAAATTGCTTGAATGTAATAAATACAAATATCATTCCCTGCTTTGCGACCTCTTTGGGTTAATGAAATGCACACAAACACCCCCAGTCTGCTACGGCTCAGAAATTCCACAGCATAAACACACAACCTTGCTGGAAGCCGTAGTCAGGATTCAAGCCTTGGTACATACATGAGAACCAGCTGCCTGGACTCAGCAAGGAAATAATTTGTTGTTTATATTCTGCTGCTATTCTAAGCAGACGGTGGGAATTGTCTGCGATTTACTGAACAGGGAGAAAGAGTCTGAGATTTTGTTGTTCAGGCTCTAATTAGGAAATCTGCTTCTCTTATCCGAAGAGGTGTGTGAGGTGAGAGAGGCGGAGGAATTCCATGAATCAATAAGCAATCCACCCTTGGCTTTGGGAAATGTGAGATCTTGAATCTGCTGCTGCTCTACCTGGCGACACTTACCTCCATCCTCTGGACATACTTGGGAATAAAGACTTGAATGAAGACAAGAAAGCAAGAAGAGTGTTTAGGGGCAGGAATCCATACTCGATTATTCATTCTCTCACATGTAAATTATTTCTACTGCCATGACATGAAGGAATATTTGATCCTACTGAAGACAAACTACTGAGAAGCCAGCCAGCTCTCGTTCATGTGGCCAGTATGCAATTTTCTCATGTTTTCTTAACTTTCTCCAAGCACTCCATCTCTCCTACGATCCAGAAAGAACGGCTAGCTGTACTGTCTGGGCATGGCATCCAACAGACATCTCCAGGAGTCTGCTGAAGTTTCATTCCCTAAACATTTAAGAGTACAGGTGTGAGCACAGGCCTCTGGAGGTCTTAGAGCTAACAGCATTGCACCATCTCAACAAGAACTGTTTTCAGGATTCTGTGACGGTACCTTAAAACCAAACCTCCTGCCCAGACAGTGAACTTTATTTTCTTGCTGTCACCTGTCTCAGTCCAGAAACATTGTAAGGCCAAGTAATACAACAGTTTGGGCAATATTTTCCTAGTTTTACTAAGGATCATAGCTGCTGTCTTATACTTACCCTCACTTACTTTATTTGGTGCAGTTTTTTTTTCTGAGGCTCTGGAGTTGCAGAACAGGAAAATGTTTGTCCTGTTATGTAAAGAAACAATACTGCAGCAATCCTCACGCGGCACACAGCAGTAGGTATGCAGAAACAGAACTTCTCCAGGTCCTGCTTGTAGAGTCCCCTCCTGTACTGAACGCCTCCAAAACCCTCATCCTTCTCAGAAATGAGACTCACCCCAGCGGGATCAGTGGGAAGCAGGTATGATTTTAAGTGTTTGTCACCGAGAAGGAGAACATTCTCCCACTGACCTGTAAACCTGGGCTGTTGACACTTGAACTGACATAAAGATGTAACTTAACAGCTTGATGACTCTCATGTCACGCCTCAGCTCTCTAATGTATCAACCCAACTGTGTTAGCTGAAGGTAACGCAGAAGAAAAACAGCGCCTATCAAGCCAGAACCCAACCTCAGACCACCTAGCTAGACCAGTAAAGGTATCGGACTGGCAGAAGACAGACTGCCATTGCTACTCAGCTGTGCTGTTCACATAAATGGCACTTCACACACACAAGGGTGAGTTGCCGCTCAAAAGGAATTCCAATTTACGTAAAGACAAGATGATGACATGCAGACAAGCTAGAGGATAGCAAAGACAGTAAGGACATAGATCTCTCAGTGAAGTAAGGATGAAACCTTGACGGTTACATAAGGTTTTATTGCCGCAGCATAGATGACTGATAATACAAAAAGGTGAAGTGCAAGGCCAGATGCCTTAGGTATTATGCATATATCGTCTCTTCTCTTTACTCCTGACTTTGATATATAAGTGGGAGACCAGATGCCAAACCTTCTACGGTAATTTTTTAAAAGAAGAAAGGATCTTTACTTCCCTCATAAGGAACACCCTGTCACATAGCAGGGGGGCAGTGATTTTCCAGTCTAATCACTGAGAAGGAGAAAATACATTCTGGCATGCTGAAAATCATGAACTCAAAGAAGCAGGTGTGCAAGGGGTGCGCAGACCTACCTTAAAAAGCAGGCAGTCCCCTTGGTGCTCAGCATAAATGGAGGTGAGTCGATACTGGTTCTCAGTCGTGATGTCGATCTGGTACCCCGTTAGTGTGTAGCATACCTTGCGAAACTCCTGGATCTTGGTCTGGAAAACTTCTTTCAGACGCTGGTTTTTTAGTTCTGCGCTTTCCACTTGCTTCTTCAGCTCTACGTAGGGGAAGAAAACGGGTACTTTGTTATACGTCGTCAGCACAGAGCCCTTGTGCCATATTTACAGTGCTAGCCAAACTAAGTGAATTGAAAAGGTTAATTAAATTTTTAAGAAGTGAATTAAGCAGGCAGAGTAAAGAAACAGGCAAGCTAGATTCCGCTCCTCCTGGCCCCAGCAGATGAAAAGATAATAAACTGGGGAATAAGGAAAACAGACATGTCTTGGTGGGATGGAGTTTTCTTTTGCTCAGCCAGCCTTTTAACAACGTGCTACAAAATTCAAAGCTATAGCATCCATTTCCCCACACGCAAACATCTTATTTTCTACACGGAACCCAAGAGAAAGGTGTTTTACTACAGGAAGCAAGAAAGTAGAAAAATGGTAAGAAATACGCCTCTGTATGGTTGCATCAGGAGGAAGCTGCCTATTAGGGAAATCTCCTCCAACGTACTCTTGATTTGACTGTAAGCGCTTTGATCTCAAATTGACACACTGCCTAGGAATCCCTTAAGATCTGAGAAGGGGTTTTTATTGTGAAAAAAGCCTGAAGAGCACCACTGCCTCTTCGCATTTGCTACCTTAACCGGACTAGCCCCTAGAAGAGCGGTCCTGTGAGACCGCCTGCCACTCACCCTGTATTTTATTGCTACAAAGGGAGCTGCCAGCACTGTGAATCCTTCAGGAGGATACACAACAATTACCATGAATCTTTCACCCAAGGTGCCTTCTGAGTAATTAAACCTCAATTTATCCCCCCATTAATTACAGAGTTCGGCTTTACTTTAGTATACACTAGAGATGTCTCCCAAGTCAGCCTGTTTTATCAACACTGCAGTCCAGGGTTAGAAAAAAAGCCCTGACTCTTTCTAACAGCAAACAAATAGACTTCCTCACTCAGATGCCTCTTTGTCATCCTGAGGTTTAGGGCTTTGTCTGTGCTGTGATCAGAGACATAATTGCAGCACATGTAGGCCGTATGTCTTTATTTTAGCTAGTTCAGAGTCCAGCACTAGGATAGCAGAAACTTCAGCAAGATGATTGCTTGAGCATGAAGGAGGATTTTTGGCTGGGCTTATACAGCCCACGCTAAAGTGTTACTGCTTCCCAAGCGAGCTGGAAAAGTTTTTGCTCAAGTATTTGCCAAAAAGTGTTTCCATAGACCTCCCAAGCGCAGTGCAGGAAGAACGTAGGATGGTAACTGCAAGGCCATGGACTTGCCTATGATTCACCTCTGAGCAGCTGCAAGTGCATGCACCAGAAGAATGCGAGTCTCCTCTTATCTTCTGTACTGCTGTTAGGTGCTCTGGGTGGGACAAAAGGATCATTCAATGTGTTAAATTAAAGTGCCTTAAATGCCACTGAGGATGCTCCTGCTCAGAAGTACTTTGGCCTTAATCCAATTCAGCTTAATCCCCAGGCAAGGACAGGAACTCTTTAATGGTTAAAGAGAACTACATGTCCCTTTACTTCTGAGTGAGAGCATCCACGCAGGGAGAGTTAATGCTGCCGACTCCTTACCTTCGGTTAATTCAGCTCCACCTTCCTGAGCGGCTTGTGGAGATGATGTACGAGCAAAGTATTTCCTTTACTCCAGGTCTCCCCCCAGCTCTATCTTGCTTTATCAAGGGGAGCAAACCAGTCTTGGGGAACATCACGTACCAGTTTCTTCATTAAAACACTGCTATACGGGGAACCCCCCAATTGCTGGGGGACATAAGGTAAACAGAGTATCCACCCACCTTCCCACTCCTACCAAACTCATCACTGCGTGATTAACTCAACCCTTCCATGGATTGTTACAACCTTTTTCCCATCATCTCAGCTGGGTCTGGTCTTTGATTAATTGAGTAATCAGCCTCTGAAATCAGGAGGTTAATTGGCAGCTCTGACCTCAATATTCTCACAGTCTTCATTCAGCTATACAGCTGTTAAGGACAAAATCCTATATATGAAAGTAAAAATTCAGTGACCACGTTGCAGTGGTAAATAACATTTCGCCACTGTCAGAGACAGCACTGCCTTTAATATATCGCACTTGTCCAACAGCGATATTTTTTTTCCTAATAAATGCAGCCTAGCCTTGGAAAAGTAAATCTGCCTTTTCCTACTGCATCTTGGAGGCTGGCTTTCCTGACTTTTATAACCTTGGAGGTGGATGGCACCCTAATTCATGAACTCCTTGAACAGCTTTCATTATTCATGAAGAGCTGGCACCTTTTCCACCGTTTTGTCTCTCAGACTTGGTACTGCTGATGGCCATCAGGAGCATCCTTGCACCCGTTGGGTTGCAGCCTTATCACCCACCCAACAGCGCTGGCCTAGTTAAACTACAACCACGTGAACCTAGAATAGCAGACTACAACCATGTGAACCTAGAATAGCAACTAAGTGATGGCAACTGCTTTCCTCCCCTACCCTCAGGGTGAAAAAGGAAAAACTCTGACTACAATCAGTCTTTTATACAAGAAACCCTGAGCTTTTTGATTTAACTGAAGGACTAGCAAGACCTCACTCCCGACAGCGTGCCCTCGCCTCCTCCCTGCTGTTCCTCCTGGCCCTCTTTCCGGTGCCTGCGGCAGTTTTGGTGTATTACCGCGTCAGCCGTCCTGGCTGAAGGAATTCATCTGCATGAAAAAACAGCCACTGGCACAAGGCGCTGAACTCGGTAACTGCTAATGTAGACACAGCCGAATGTGCCAGCACCAGCCAGGGATAGGATAAAGCCTTGTCATCCCCTCCGTGGCTCCGTTAGCAAATGCCCAACAGTGTTTCTTTAGCGGCACAGCATGGGAACGGGGCAGAAAAAACCACAAGCAGGACAGGGACAGGATGGGAATGCCTGTTTGCAACTGCCCCCATTGAACCCTGACTGTAAACCAGAGATTGCTCTTCCTTTACGCCCAATTAAATTGCAACTGCTGATGCCTACCTCCTGCAGTATTTATCCCGAGTAAACAATTCAGCTAGGGACCATTCCCAGATTAACTCAGGACAGCGCTCAGGACTATGACTACTCCCCTGCTTTCCTTTGAGGGCTTTGCCGACACAACCAAGAAGCCACATTGTGAGGAGGAGTCACGGAAGAGTAACTTGGTAGGAAGGTAACCTGAGACTTAAGAAATGGAGGATGAGATCCTACTGCTGAAACAAAGCCATGAGACACCCTCGGGTATCTTTCACAGCTTCCCCCCCACGCTTCTGCAGGGAAGAGATTTCCTACAGGTTCTGCATCATACCAGTCAGCCCCAGGCCAACGTCTCAGACACTTTGGGGTGTCTAAAATGGCACAGGACGCCTATTTTTAGGCACTGGGTACCCATGTAGCCCCTCTGCACCATGGCTCTGCCCACGTATGGCCCTGGCGCCGCAGATTCCCTGCGCCCAGAGAACAGCAAAGCAGCATATGCACTGACTTGGGGACAGGAATTAATCTTTCTAATATTTCCCCCACCAAGTGAAGATATTAAGCTAAGAGGCAGCTCATTGTTTGCTCCGTGTCTGAATTCAAAGATGTGACGGCCCTAATTCTTAAGCCTCACCTAATACTGCTAATTCCCGACAAATTTATAGCACAGTCAGGAAAAATTGATTTAAAAGTCATCATTTGCACAGAGTACAATTCAGTGTATTTCAGAGCAATGTTTATGGCACAGCCGCAGAGGCCACTGAGCAGAAGGAGATCCTTTCAGGATGGGTCGAGGTGCATTAATGGAGCAGGTTTCTGATGACAGCATTACTGTTTCCACCCGCTCTATCTACCACCTACAGAACACTGAATGTCTTGATCCTTTAAGATCTTTCACAATGTTTGGAGAATTAGCTTTAATTTTACCTTTAAAAGACAGTGTTTGAAAACTAGAATCCCTGTATTTAGAGCACTCGTGCGAGGTCTTATGTTTGACTCTGTTACACTTGCACAAAACAGGCAAGAGAATTTGCAAGCGTGCTCTGCAGAAACCATGGGTACGGATAGTCACGCCATAAACATCCTTCGTCCCAGAGAAGGGATGCCAAAGCATCCCTCAGCAAAGCATTAATGAAACAAATAAGAACTGAGAAAATAAGTGTGAGATTTGGCAGGTTATGCCTTGGTCAGGGATAATGACTGGCTGTTTACTTTGCCTGGAAAAAAACACAGAGGAAGAAAACAGAGAGAAAAGGAAAATATTTGGAAATCATACTGCCCCATCTCCTTTGTATTCAGGCCAAGAGTATGCACAAAAAGTTGCCCGTCCTGAAGAGTTTGATGAGGAAAAAAAATCCTCACTGAAAAAAAAAATCATTAATCTGTTACAAAATTAATATTGCCAAATGATTAACTTCCCTCTAATGATGCTGCTTCTTGAAACACCTTGTATTTTCACACACTTATATCGACTTTAATGAATAATTCAAACTAGTTTGGATAAATAAATAAAATATGAGTTGGGCTTTTTTGGTCTCATATTGAAAATGTCACTGCTTTTTATTCCATTGCTTTTACACTCTTTACATCTGAAAATGTTCACAGCTGCCTGGAAATACCTCAGCTTTGGCTCTTGCTCCG
Source organism: Balaeniceps rex (assembly GCA_013401315.1). Lineage (NCBI taxonomy): Eukaryota > Metazoa > Chordata > Aves > Pelecaniformes > Balaenicipitidae > Balaeniceps > Balaeniceps rex. The sequence goes on from VYZW01054902.1 coordinate 133,997, forward strand.
AGTTCAGCTAGGTCAATCAATATCAACAGCAGTCTGTACACCAAAGAAAAACCAAATCCATGCTTAACCTTTTCCCCAGGGAAAGAGGAGGAAACAAGGTGGCTCTCAGCATGCCAGAAGTGGCATGAAATTAAATGTATCACTAGTCTTTTCCAGGCAAACACAAATTTGTTCTGCCCGTCCTCAAAGATGCCACAAGCCATGTAGCTGCATTAATTCAGTTGTGATCCCAGCTAATACAGAGCTCTCTTGGAAAGGCCTGAAGTCCTTTCTAACTCTCCATTAAAGGTTACTTTCCCTTAGTAACATGTTTGGGGGTCACTCACTCCACCACGCACGGGATAAAGTATTTACAGATGAATTCCCATCCCTGCTGGCCCTGCCAGAACGCCTCAGACAGATGTCACCCAACACTGCTATGGAGGATACTGTATTTTTACCAACCCTGCTCTATTTAAACAACAGACTGCTTAGATTTCGTTTCCAGCCTACAGAAGGGATGCCAGTACCATCTTGTTCTCACGAGGTCCATAATGAGAAGAGGAAACACTATTTTCTCAACTCCAAGAAGCAAGGCCACAATTACCCTTATTCTCTCCCATCTGCACAAGCTGCTTCTCTCCATTTCCATAACGCCGTGCCTGCCACGCAATGTCACCCATCAATCACCCCCACCCATGCCCCCAAACCGTTATTTAACGATACTCTCCTATCGCAGCTCTGTCCTGCCCATCCGACTCTCGACTCTCTGCAACTCCAATGCTGCCCTTCCGCACCTGAAATCCTTCCAGTCATTCCCCTGTTCAAACCCTCAGCTGAAATTTTCTCTTCCAGCTTTAGTTTATGAGGAACAGTAGCTGAAGAGAGTTCTGTGATATTCTGTGAAGGACACAATATAAAAATAAATTGTATTGTATTAAACAAAGGCTAATAGAAGAAGAGCTGAGCATTTTCTGATGTAGGGAAGTTTATGACCATTGCTTTTGAGAAATAAAATTCGCTTTGCTAGATTTTATAGGTGTGTTTTATGCCCTGGGTGAGCGAGGGAGCAGGGGAGAGGGACCACGCGACCCGACCGGCGTGGCAGCCCCACGCTGCCCCTACTCGACCTTACTGTCTGGCAGACTCAAACTGCTCTTTGCAAAACTTGCAATTTGTGACATTAAACCATGAATTATAACTTTTCTTGAAGGTAAAACCAGTTTTATATTCAACAGACTGCACTGGCTGTTCAATTTTAAACCTAAGTGATATTTATTTGATCAGTCAACGCTGGTTTATTTTTAAACTGTGTATGTACCATATGGTTCAGTGCACCTCCCAGCCCCTCCTCCAGCCACCAGCTTGCCCTTCCAGCAGCTCAGGGAAGAGTTTTCAAAGGCACCACGATACAAGTAAAGGTCTCCACCGCCACGGCCAGCTCCAGCTCTTGCACTGCCCAAGAAGCCTCCACTAAGAAAACTTCCCATCTGTTTCTCGTCACTAAAGACGCTCGTGTGAAGCCCCCATTTCAGACAACCCACGTATCTTTACAAGGGTACCATTTCTTGGAGAGAAGTCCATAACTAACCTTTATCCTCAGCTAACCTGCACAAAGTGGCAGAGGGCATCAGAAGGCTAGGGTGAAAGAAGCAGGACACTGAGGAGTAGAGAGGAAGCTATGGAAGAAGATGAACTTCCTCTTATGGTACCTACACACACATATAGCATGGATGAGGCTTAAGTAAAGGGTCCTTTTCTTCTCCTGATAACTCTGAGATTATAACACAAGTTTGCAAAACTCACAAGCACACTTGAAGTTGGCCTAGGTACAGGATTCAACCCCGGCAGATGAACCACCACAGAGCAAAAGGCTCCCTCAGGGGATCCCAGTGTGGGCACTGCTTGGAGCTTTCTCTGCCCTTCTCCTCGTTGGCAAAGCTGTTTCAGAGTCGGGGAAGGCAGGACACAAGTGTGCTTTTGGAAGCCCAGCTCAGCTCCTCAGCAACCCCCGCAGCGTGTCCACGTTTTCTCAGCGAAGGCAGTGCAGTGTTGTGTAGAGAGACCCTGGGTAGCTTTAAAATCACCGGCTTAAATGATGTGAACAGCCTGCTTGCAGCAATACAGAGCTCAGCGGGGATGGCAACGTTCACCCCAGACGCAGGATAAATTAACCTCAGGAGAGCTATTTACTGCCCAAGGTGGACTCCACCAATTAGTATGATATGGCACAAACCGTTTGGAAGTTAGGATTGTCACACTGGTCATAAATTGTGAACGAACCAGGAAGGCATCTCCCTCCACCCCCCACATGATGATTAAAGTCTTCTAGCCACATTTCCCTTCCATATGGCAATTATAGACCAACAGCGCTTCCCAGAACAAAGTGATGTCAGCCGGAGCTGGAGCTAGTCATTAACTTCAGATGCAAAAAATAGCCTCACCTTAAAAATGCAAATATATTGTGTCACTTAAGTTTACAGGAAAGTAGTTATCTTCTGCTTCTAGAACGAGCCAGCAAACATTAGGCGTAAGTCTTCCAGTCTACCTGTTTTCCAGGTAATCTATTTTGGAGTTATTAAAAAAGAGGCATCACTGGGACCTTTCACAGGCTGTGGTTCAGGGAAGTCTGGTAGCAAGAACAGGGACATGACTTGTATCGCTTCTCAGAGGAAGGAGAATCACTTCTCCACTAGGCTGTTTCCAAGAAAAAGAGTCGTTTTGAAACCACTCAAGTGTCTAATGTAAGAATTAATCCTAGGGACTATGTAATTAACATATACACCACGCATTGTTAATTACACGGGGTGGTCTGCAGGAGCATCTAATAGGCAAATTTATCCCCTGTCTGCTCACCTCCCCTGCACTCTGCCCATTATCTTGTTTCCACTGGCACATCACTACTATTACTACTACCCCAAAACATTGGATGCTATTTAAATCTCTGAAACAGCATCCAACATCTGCTATTAAAACAAACACAGAAAAGCTGCTACAGAAACATTTGTTTGCTCCTTCTCAAAGTGAAGATTATTCGCAGGAGTTATAGTCATTCACAATGCAGGGTGGACAATATTCAATCATGCATTAGAGAGTGCTTTAAAGTTTATTATCTAATGATGTTCACCAAGGCTACGAACAGGAGCTTTTTACCACTGGCAAGAGATGATTTCAAGGTTTCCCAAGAGCGTAGCCATTTTGCTCTTACTCCAGGAACTTTCTATGCTCAAATTCTGATGCTGAGACTCATGGAAATGCTATTTGGACTCGGTGACAGTGTCCAAGATTATGTTCCTTACCGTATCTTGTCTCCCTCTCTCCCCTGCACTGTGAAGCCTGCGCTCACAACACAAAGATATCGTAGCTTTGCAGGCAGGTGGATGGATCTACATACAGAATTAATAAACACCTAAGAGATTCCTACCATTTCTAAAGTAGCTTATCAAATAACTATGCGGTGTAAGGCAGAGTCTGAGATGGGACGGGGCACCATACAGGCGTCCTTTAGTTCTTATTTGGGACTGAACTCCAAACCCCGCAGACTCCCTGGCTATTTGGAGGGTGGTTGTATATAAGCACACGCCACTGCGTTGGGCTAAATCCCCTCCTACCCAGGAACTGCCTCTCCTCCTGACAGACATTATAACACCATTACCATCTCCAGAACTCACTTTTTTGAGACAAAGCCCGGTGCCCCCATCCCTAGGTAAGGCGGCTTTGCTGAAAGGTCAGCCTGCCATTTCATTTGTTTGCACGGCCTGGGCTAATGGAACCGCTTCTGCTGTGCGCAGCACGCAGGCAGGCTGGAGGGTCGCAGAGGACAGCGAGGAAAAATGCACACCATTTCAGCCAGCCAGCGGGGATGAAAATACAATTGCACCGCAACAGATAAAGGCAAGTCTCTGCAGCACGCCACCTTATTTGTGTTTTTAATGGGAGAAGATTGTGGAGTTTGTTTTAGGGCTTTTGTTCCAAAGGAAACTAAGCTCTAAAAAGCCTCCACTCACTCCTTCCATTCAATCTTTTTTTTTTTTTTCCTCTCCCCTGTTTATCCCCTTAATAGTGTTTTGAAGTGTTGGCATTGCAAACATATTGCTCTTGGCCTTGAAAGCACTCTGGGTGCCAACCAGTCAAACCTTCCCCAGACCCTTCTTTTTGCTCTTCGTGCTCCTGCAGCAGGCCCCAAAGGCACTTACTCTGCTCGAAAATCACACCAGACATTTCCTCTGCACGCTCCTCCGAGCGCCCTAGACCTCCTCTTGCAGGATAGGAGGTTCTGCCCTATTTTTATTGGCATATTTTTCATGTTCTACTTCATTTTCTGGTGTCCACTTTATGAAAACAATCCTTTAAAGATGATCGTGCTGGAGCTGAATGAAACTGCTTCAGCACGGAGAAGCAGAACAGCAAGAGGGGAAAAGGGTCTTTCAAAAAACAAAACTGCAGGAATGCGACACAGACGTAAAGACAAGCAATCTTTTTTCCCTGAAGCATGAAAGATGTTTGGAAACAGAGCCATCTCCTGGATAACCAGGCTTTCAATCACATTATTCCAGCCTCTGGAGCTCGTATTTCCATCACAGCAGCCTGAAGTGTGATTACAGATAGGGAGGGTTATTTCCCTTAACTTTGCACTAATGCTCCTGAGCAAGAGGTGAAGGCTTGAAGTCTCCAAGCAATGCCCACAAACTGTCCCAAGACTGACAGGACCACCAAAATCATCTCTGGGCAGGGAGACGGGAAAGGTAACATCTGTCTCAGCCCAAGCGCCGAGTCTCGTTTCCCGATTCTGAATTATTCATCACGTGCTAACTTCCAAACCAGTTCAGTTTTAAATTTTTAAATATTTAATAATTGGGTATTAAATATTCATGCAATTTTATTAGAAATTTTAGAAGATGGGCACTAAGGCTCTAATTGTTAAGTTCATCATTGGGACTGACTGGCTACTCAGAGCTTCTAGCTTCCTAGAGAGAGGAGGAGGAAGAAAAAAGGCAAAACAAGTATTTATGGACCTCTCCGACTCTAAATCGCAAGACAAGATAGATACCTGTCCCATTCGTTTTCCAAAAAATTCATCTCTTTATGAAAAAGCTGAGAAACCTACACTGGGAACATGCTCAAAAGCCCTCGGCTGCAGTTTAAAGAGTCTTCATTTCAGTGTCATAGAGAAAGATGTCCATCTCGGACACCTGCAGGGTATCTGACTGGCGAAGGGACAGCTGAGCAGCCTCTGACTACAAGAGCACCAAGAAAAACATGCAGTCGGTCTCAGTTGTGATTTGGGGCAGATGCAGGGAAAGTTCAGCTCAACACACACCTGGAAGGAGGCAGATTCTTCCCTTTTTCTGGTGCCTGCTCAGAGGGGACGATGGCATGTATAGTTTCCCCTGAGCTGGTCTGACAACTTGGATTCATTAAATATCCATGCCTGTTTCTCTCCACGTAGCTCCTGCAGACCATGTTTTCTTCTTTTCTACCCCCTTCTTTTTAGTACACGACATCTCTTTAACCCTGATCCATGCTGAGAGCAAGCCCATGTTCCTGTCCCTCTGTATTACGAGCGCACATTCCCTACCGCGCCAGAAATTGTATGGTTTACACAAAAGATGACATATAAGCCCTGGAATTATATGCAAATGAACAGATCCGCTCCTCACTTCTTACCATTACAACTCTGACTTTCCAACAACTGCATAGGGTAATTTCTGCACCAGCTTTCAAACAAAGGGCATCTCTGTGTTATTAACATCTCACTGTGGCAAGCAGTTTGTCACCTTTCACAAAAATGATCTGAAAAGACACCAGCAATTACTCCTAAGGAGATTATTGGGTGGCTGTGTCCCAGCACAGCAGCTGGAAGCTGAAGTGACACAATATTCACTGGGAAAACTCCTTTTTCAAGTCAAGAGAACACGGAACAGATTAAATGAACTAAATTGGAAACAAACACAAAACTAGAGGAAGAGTCAAGCTTGTTTCCTTCAGTTTTGTTCATCTCCATACCGACGTTAGGAGCACATCTTCAGAAGAAAACTAAAAGCTCCTGATTATGACACAACATGACAAGACATTAACTTTGGAGACTTAGCCGGGGAAGGAGTTTGGTATGTTATAAAAAAAAAGACCCTGAGGAAGAATGACTCAAGCACCTCTTTCGACTGCAAAAATCCAGCTGATTTCTAGGTCTTGCATGTTTGGTTCTTCCAACACTTTTTAAGCACTGAGGACTAAACATCTGCAAGATGGACAAGTGTTCTCTTCCTGGGATTGCTGTATAATTCCTGGTTGTATCTTACAACAGGACCCAAGACCCAACATTTGCTTGGCTAATGTGCATGAGTGAAGTGGGGCAAAGAGCAGAAGACCTATCTAATTTCAAGTACACAATTACTCATGGCTCTTGGACAGAAATGAGTAAGTAGAGTCCATGCCTGTGCAACAAGGACCAAGGGACCCAAATTTCTTCAGCAGTGGGGAAAATGGTGTTGGAGAAGGTGATGTTCTACTGGCTGTCCTTTGAGAACAGGTCATTTCTAGTTATGTGTCAAAATTATATTAAAAAAAAAAAACAAAAAACAAAAAACAACAGTCTGCCCTTGGAGATAAAAGTAAAAATTTCTTATGAAGTGGAATACTTTTGCTAGCACTGAACCAGCTCATTACCTTCATCTCTGTGAAAAACGCTTTTCATTACTTTGATGGAAGCCTCTTCTAAACACTGACCTCCTCTTTGGAGCCAGCAAAGCGCAAGAAAATCTGGGCAAGTTTCCTGTTTGCGATGATGGGAAAGAATGAACCATCCCTGCACTTTTTGGGTGCATATTGTCAACAACTCTAAAGCTTGGTCTCTTCATACAACCTATAAACATATTTAAAAAATTATGAGCTCTGCCCATTTCAAGTCCGAGAAACATCTGTACAACACATAACGGTCTAAAATGGAACCTTTAGTATGTTTCTTTCTTCACCAACATTTTAAAAAGTTTCTCTACATGATCTAGGAGGGATAGTCCAGAGTCAGACATCACGTTGCTGTCATACATTCACATAATACCTTCTGCAAGCATAGGACAACAAAGACGACGTGCAGCATAATACGGCCAGGGGACAGAACAGATCCACGAGGAGGCGAGGACACGCAGTGACTTTGCAAAGTAAACTTAAAGGGTAATTAATAATAAATAATTAAAAAAAAGGAGTAGGAATAAGATTTTCAGGGAGAGAGCGAATGCAGAAAAGATTTCAGGACTGAGTCAAGCACTCTGAAACCTAAAGGAAAAAAAAAAAGAAATAAAATAGTGGGATTTGGAAGAATGAGAAAACAATGAGAGATGGACAAATGCAGTCAGCCCACAGCCACCCATAAGGCTGTGTAGACCTACCTGCTAAAGACAACACCTTCTGTGGATTCTTAGAGGTCTGCCCAAATGCAGAACAAGGGCAGTTTGAATAAAGGACCTAGCCAAATCACCAAGGAGGTTAAAATTAGTACCACTTTTAATTCTTATCAGCTGAGGGACTTTGGGGGAGGAACAAACAGGAGTGGTGACTGATTTCACACCTGCATGTTCAAATTACCTTAAGCAAGGTGAACAGGACCACCTGGGAAGACCTCAAACCACGAAAGAATACTTGTGGATAGATCTAATAAGACAGAATCCCCTTCTTTTTCCTAAGAAAGAGATATTTTAGTGGTTTATAAGCCTTTTTGCAGCAGCAGAGAAAAACCCAACACCCAAATGACAGATTTCTGCTACAATGCAGAAGGCTCAGTATCTTTCTTGGAAGGAAGGCCACCAAAAGAGTCTAGTAAAGGGGCTCGATAGCTTGAGAGTTTAAAATAGAGCTTTGGGCATAATTTTGACTGCAAATAATAATAAAAAAATGCTCCGACAGAGGGGGTTTGGGTGGAGAAAAAGGGTGAGGGAAGTAGAAACATATTCTTAATGAAAATCTCATTTAGCGATTTTTTTGGATGTGCTTAAAAATTCCACCGAGGTCACCATTCTGGAGAGATGACAAACTCCTGGGATAAAGGGTGGAAAATCCTGGTAGTCGTGTCACATTTAGCAAGTCAAAGATATGTTTGTATAAGGCTGTAGAGGGCTAAATCCATTTTACATGCTGTATGTATTATTAATTTCTGACAGTGGGCTTAGAAAAACCTAATTCGCTGGAATACGAGCTCCCTTTGAGCGGAGGGAAGCCTTTTCAAAACTCATCTTTTATTGACTGAGTCATTTTTGAGTCAATCTGTCTGCTTTCGGCAAGACAAGAGTTTTAAATCTTCTCTCTTTTTTTCGTCCTTTTTGAGTCGTGGCAAGTCTATTAAAACCTGCTAATGTATGCAGCAAGGCCTCTGATTTGAAATGTAATGAATTCTTCAGATAGTGGCAGATTAGGGGGAGAAGATGATAGAAACAGCCAGAGACTCCAAAAAAAGAACTCTCCAGAAAAAGAGGAGGAGAAGGGTGAGAAGGAACAAGAAACATTAACCCTTTTTACCCAGAAGGAGAAAATCTTTAAGCTCCATTAATAGAATCAGTTAAAAAGCAGAACTGGAAGAGGCAGAGCATCTTCAGGCTTGCCTGGGGCTGAACGAGACAAAGAATAAATGAATCTTTCCTCCTAGACTCTCTTGTAAGATTAGGTAATTCCCTAAGTGAAAAATGAATAACTTAGAGAAAATTAGCTCCATCCACATAAATAAGCCTTCATATTCCAAACTCGTCACCCAGAGTTTCCCAGGTGAATGCCCTGAAACATTTTTGCTGTTGTGTAACAGATGGTTTCCTCCTCCCCCTTTCCTTGGTTTGGTTCCAACCGCAGTATCTTTCAGGTGATCTTGTTTTAGCATAAAAATGAGCATTTTGGGTGTAAATCATCAATCCTGTTAGTGAAAGGATGCTTGGCAGTTTTATTGTATCTGGCATCTTTGAAGTGCCGGACAAACATTACACAGTTACACAAATGAGAGATTAGCACTGTCTCCATTTTACAGATAGAGGAGCTAAGGAAAAGAAAGTCAAGGATGCTACCTAATTCGACAGCACTGATCTGGTGACAGCCTGGGCTGAGAACGCAGAATCTGCTGAATCACAGCACAGACCTGGGATATCTTCCCGCTTAACAGGAGAATTCATAGCTCAGCCTTGCATTTGATGGCTTTAAAAAATAAAATTAGCTCTATAATAAAGTTCTAATGAAACAAAACCTTAGAGAAAACAGTCTGATGGAGCACAGGTGGGCTATAATTAAAATTAAGCTCACCATAACTTATGCAGGTGAGCAAGTATGGGGGACTGAGAAACTGGCCCTGTCAACCTAATGCCCCTTCACTAATGACAGATATTGAAATGTTTTAACGATTGAGAAATCCCAAATAACAAAGGCAAAATCCTTCAATTTAGCATGCAGCAGAGGTATCCAAGTCCATGCATGTCTTGAAGGAGAGGCTGTCTTTCCCTACAGATGCAAGGCATTTGGTCCTCTACCACGTAAGTGAAACTACAAAAGGCAAAAAAAAGTTTAAAGAAGTGCAAAGTTAGCTCAAAAGCTGCTGGAGGCACAGAGACTGTGGAAAGTAAGCATGAGTTGGAAAAAAAAAAAGCAGCAGGAAATCTTTGCAGTGGGATACAGGACACAGGCAAAAGCGTTATCTTGGAGGCCAGCAAGTAGGAGTCAGCCTGGCTTTTCAAATTGCTCCCAGGTATTGTCTGCTCTTGCTGGCAGAAACACATTTTTGTCCACCCGGGAGAATAACAATGGCTGTGTGCCTGTGCCCACTATCTCCTAAACTCCATTAGTCCCTTGATGTGAGTCTCCCCAGCTGGGAAGCTGTCTTTTCCTACCTGTCTGTTTGCTTCACAACCCTAACGTGAGAGCTGCAGAATTCACTGATATGAACTTTCACACCTCTACATATTAGTGCTTTCAGAAAGAAGAGGTTACGCTTGCTTTTATGGACGTAGACAGAATCCCGACCTTTAGCTTGGTCTCAACCCTCTGATTCAATAGCCGGCACTCAGTCTGAATCAGTGATGAACAGGGAGCACGCTGTGCTGTGGACATACCATTTTTCAGAGAAGATACGAAACTTAGACCTGGACCGTTACAGAAGAGGCAAAGCATTTTCCTGGCAGAGAATTTTTATTTTGGGGACGAGGGCACGAACCAGGACTGCGGTATCGGCCCTCATGTCCTGCACAAATGCCGTTCGTGGAACCGCATTCTGCCTCCTCCACTTTCAAGTTAAAAAGACACTTCTCACTTTCTGCCATAAGGACGGTTCCTGTGTGGCACTAAGCGGTTACTATATTTCACGCTAGCCGTGGATGCATTTTAGTGATGGATGCAGCAATCCCTGTGCCTATTTCCTACAGCTGTGGAGTTTACAGAGCACTTTGGGATTCCCGAGAGGCTGACATGCTTATTGCAGCAAGCCCTGCCAACACCAACTGCTGTAGGAGGCTCAAAGAATAGCCTACCCCAGGATATCACTATTTTTCTTTTTCAGCTGCATTCCCCCTACACAGCCTCTTGATCCCTCCTTCCTGTCCTGTTTGTTTGTCTTGCTTCTTGGCTTTGCTTGAACTCTTTCATCTCTCTAACTCCTGAGAGCGCTGAACCAAACACTGCCTTGGTGCAGGACCTAGCCTGTTTGAAATAAGATCAGTCAAGAAACGGAGATCCATGAAGCTTAGTCATCAAAGAGAATATTTTGGTGTAGGAAAAGAGCATACCATATAGGTAACCTTGACTCTTGATCTCCAATGATCCACGCCCAGGGAGCAAGTGTGCAGAGAAATCTGCTCTCTTGCATTGCAGTCCTCCACGAGAAGGATTCATTTCAGTTTTGGTTTAGGGAAGATTTCACTCTCTGCTGCTGTGAACGCACTGCTCTGCGCTGGGGTCAATGATGCCGAGTGCCACAGAGACCGCCCTGCTGGCACGAATGGCACTGCCGGGACAGGTCAGCCAGAGGTTTAGGAAAAATATATGTTGAGGGACAAGGGAGGGAAGGGAAAAATGGCACGCACAAAAGGTCTCTGCGCGTGGGATGTGCAAACAATGAAAAATAGATTTACCCAACTAGGCTAAATCAACGAATTAGCTCTGTGCTCGAAGAAAAAGTTATCATTAAAGGCTGTGCTATTCAGTAGCTCACTTTACATCTGAGAAAAGTCTGCAAAAATCCTCTTGCATTATCCCTAGCCTTATAGATTTTTTCTTTTCATCTGAGGCTCAGAGTGGGAATTACCCATTAAGGTGCAGCGGCCAAAGTACATTCAAACTATTCTCTGCTAAAATAAGAAAAAGCTTTGGTCTTTCCTGTCCTCTTCCATCTCATTCCCTTCCCATATCCACATCCAAAGCATTTACCTCCAACTTTCAGTAGATGCACAAGTCCTGAATACGAAGAGGACACACAGGATGATATCTAAATAACAATACTCCTCTGTCCTACAGGCTGCATCCTACTTCTTCAGCACCAAAGAACAAGAGCTCATTTAAGATCTTCATCTACTTCTAAACCCAGTAATGACAGAGTTAGCAATCGCCAGTCAGCACTGACCGATTTTGACCTGCACAGTTTCCATGATTTCATCCCCCCTTGTGTGAACAGGGATGTTCCTATAATGGTGACAGCAGCACCGCCAGGTTGGTAGCAGAGCATGTGGGCTCAACCACACCGCGGTGCTAAAACATCTGCAGTTGTTCACATCTGGCCACCCTGATGCTTGACCTAGCAGCACCAGCTCGAGCAGATGTGCTCGGTGAGGGGTTAAGCGACCACGAGAGCCAGCGCTGGGCTGTGCCTCTTCCCCTGCTGCTGGCACCCCAGTAGGACCATAGCCAAGGGCAGTTAAACAAGGGAGTTAATAACTACAGCTGGGGTGAGGTAATAAAAGCAAAAGACGACTAAAGAAATACCTTCACAGGCAGGTGAAGCACAAAACTACAGGCAACTAAAATGCTTTTACCACATTGAGTTTTTATGGAAACGTGTTTGCTTTTTCTCAGCCACAGAAGTCAGAGACTGTAAACATCTGCTCATTCACGCAGTCTCTCTCCCACAATGTTTTGATTTAGGTATTCTCCTGTAATGTTTGCAACTTAAACACATCGGAATTGTGCCAAGGCTTCTGAAACAGTAAAAGGGATTGGAGTTATTAGAAAAGTGAGAAGTTAATAAACCCAAAGTCATTAAACCAAACGTATGAGAACTCTAGCATTGCTCTGAAGCATTCCAAAGCAGAAGAGCTGAAATTACCTTGAGAGCATCTTTCCAGTAAAACTAAAATGACCTCCCTTTCAGCACGAGTCCTACTGCAGTATCTTGACCCCTTGGACACTACCATCTTCCTTCTGCACAGCCACGTGTCAGTTATAACATCAAAGTATTTTAGCTGATAGACATTATCAACAGTTGCTTCCAAAAGCTAGTGAGCTGGAAGCAAGGCATGGCTGTTGTACTCTCAGCGCTATTTATTCTGCTGCTCTATTCATTTTATTTATTTGTATTAGGATTCCAAAACAAAAGAAATCAATTATGGCTTACTAGGAATTATAAAGAACTTGTGTAATTGGGCTTCTGATTTAGTTATCAATACAAATAGACGTGCTGCACTAAGAAGTAAAAGATAAAGCCATAAAGCAAGGTTTGCATTATTTGCAGCCTCTCAGAGTGGGGAAAAAAAAAAAAAACAGAGAAAAGCTAAAGAGATTTTTATTAATGCTTTAGATGACTTAGAAAAAAGTCACTTAATCATAACATTGTAAGCAAGGAAGTTCTACGCAGTATTTAAAAATATCTGAAATTGTTTCAGGAGCCCCATTGATTTGAATTAGGCAGCTGCATAATCACAGGGGCTGCAATTTTAATGAACATTTCAACAGGAAATGTGGAGCTAATTATATATATCAAAACAGGAAAGAGCCAAATGCTGCAGCTCCTCTTTTTTGTTGTTGTTGTTTTGTGTATTACCTTAGTGCGCATACCCAAACCATCTCTAGAACTAACACAGACCTTACCTGACTGCCCCCCTCTCGCTGGCGGCAGCTCCCAATGCTTCTGGCTGCAACTCTGGTCTTCCTTCTCGATACGTGTCATTAGGCACAGCATTTTGAAAAATAATTAGTGATTCAATCAGATTTTATACTGGATCAAGTGACTGGAAACTTCAATGCTGTGCTGCAGTTTTCCCTTAACATACTTTAGGGCATGTTATATATACTTAATTAGATAATGTTTATACAGTGCTTTGAAGAAAAAGGGAACTCTGTGAGGGCTCGGTTGTATTTTCAAGGAAAGGAGCAGTGTTGAGACAGCATGGGCATCGAGGGAGAACAAAGCTCTGAGAAACTGAACACCACCTTGTTTTCAGAAAGGTTTCAGGACATCTGAGAAAAAAATACGTCAGCAGCTTCCAGCATCTAGGCACTGAGAAAGAAACAAAAGTTGTAAAACACGGGATGCTGCAAAGGCACTTAAATGACAACGTTGCTGATACCGACGTGAGAATAGTGGCAACGGAATCAGAATGGCAGCAGCACCGATGCAGAAGAAAAACTTTGCGCATACACAAGCACAAGGCATTGATTATTACTCTGTTAAGGCAATTTGCAAGATAAAGACTCAGACAGAGTTGTAGGCCTTGATGAAACAAAAATGAATGCACTCCACTCCTGTGAACACTCTTACTCATGAGTCGGAACTAATGGAATAAAAGCATCTCGCTTCCTATTATTCTGTAGTGAGGGAAGCAGGGCTCTTTTTGCTAAAGATAGGGTGCTTTGGGCTGCATGCTAAAACACTAAAACATACTGCAAATACAAAAATGTGTTCACCACAGAAGTCCTCCTAGCAGAAACAGGGGACAGCGCCCGGTGTTCACCAGACTAGGTACCCAGAGCAAGCACCGAACGGGATGCAGATCACGAAGAGAGAGAGAAGGACGGGTTCTCCTGTGGATCAGGATGAGGCACCGCACAATTTCTCGCAAAGGGCATCTGATCCAAACCTCTCTTAAAAGAATTTGGAGAGCAACAAAGCAAGCTGTGGCTAAATCCACTCAGAATGGCAATGAACAAGTGATGTTGCATCCAGCCATTTGCCTCCCTTCGGGGCAAGCGGCACAGAGAGTGCTCCAAAGAGTTTCCAGCAAGCAATGAAAGCAAACAATGTATGCAGGGAGCTTTAGAAATGATTGCAAAGAGAGCCCTGAGCTTCTGTTTTGTGCGTTTTTTTCTTTTTTTTATTTGCCTATAACTAAATTACATGATTTCTTTGCAAGTCTAATTAAGCAGTTAATTGATGCTGGTGCCCTTTAGCATCTGGCATTTAAGATTAAGTAAATAATGGAGAAAAGTGCATGCAGCACCCAGCAATAATTAAACACAGCAAGGGTTTTTTCCCCCACCCTCCCCCATTTCAACCTGTTATGTATAAATCTCTGAGGATAACTGTCTTTAATAGCCTCAAATACACTTACACACCATATAATGATACTTGACAACAGTATTTTTCCTCTTAGAGATGGTGGACAGTAGGTGTATCTTTGATCTTAACCAGCAGGTTTTATTTTACACCTTGCGCTCAGGGGAAGGAAGAGCTTCACTGCCACAACTCCACCCAATCGAAGAGCACGTTAAATGGATCTTCATGGGGACATACTCTTGAATCCAAGAGTGTGAGTGTTGGGATCATGCATTAAAGATTTGTGGTCAAATTTCTCCCTTTCTCATGCGCTTACTCCTTCCTGACGGTCCATACGATGTTATTCATCCATTTCCTGCAGACTATGTAAATGCACATTGTGGAAAAGCTTTCCTGTTAGTCTTCTACAAGAAAGACTGAGTTATATAAAATAAACTAAAGCTGTATTAAAAAAAGCCCTTTGGACAGAAACACCCATCCAGAATTTTAGACATCACTACAGAACATGGATTCAGCTGGAGGGAATCTGTGTTATTTGTAGGCATTTTCAGGCACCGTCTCCAATGCTGCTGGTGCGAGGCTCACCGTGGATTGCTATAGACAGGGACTTCAACTCACTGCTTGGAGGAGAGGAGTGATGGTTTCATGTACAAAAAGTCTGATCAGGAGACAGGTCTGCTGGGGACTTAACTCCTGGCTATATTTAAGGTAAGCTCGAGAAGTGGGCCCATGTGAATCGCGTGAGGTTCAACAAGGCCAAGTGCAAGGTCCTGCACCTGGGTCAGGGCGACCCCTGATATCAATACAGGCTGGGAGATGAGGGGATTGAGAGCAGCCCTGCGGAGAAGGACTTGGGGGTACTGGTGGATGAAAAGCTGGACATGAGCCAGCAGTGTGCGCTTGCAGCCCAGAAGGCCAACCGGATCCTGGGCTGCATCAAAAGAAGCGTGGCCAGCAGGTTGAGGGAGGGGATTCTGCCCCTCTGCTCTGCTCTGGTGAGACCCCACCTGGAGCCCTGCGTCCAGCTCTGGAGCCCTCAGCACAAGAAGGACATGGAGCTGTTGGAGCAGGTCCAGAAGAGGGCCACAAAAATGCTCCGAGGGCTGGAGCACCTCTGCTACGAGGACAGGCTGAGAGAGTTGGGGTTGTTCAGCCTGGAGAAGGGAAGGCTGCATGGAGACCTTAGTGCGGCCTTTCAGTACTTAAAGGGGCCTTATAAGAAGGATGGGAAAAAACTTTTTAGCAGGCCCTGTTGCGATAGGACAAGGGGTAATGGTTTTAAACTAAAAGAGGGGAGATTCAGACTAGATGTAAGGAAGAAATTTTTTACGATGAGGGTGGTTGAAACACTGGAACAGGTTGCGCAGGGGGGTGGTAGATGCCCCATCCCTGGAAACATTCAAGGTCAGGTTGGACGGGGCTCTGAACAACCTGATCTGGTTGATGATGTCCCTGCTCACTGCAAGGAGGTTGGACTAGATGACCTCTAAAGGTCCCTTCCAACCCAAACTATTCTATGATTTTTTTACATGTAGAGCACTGCACTGAGTGTTTGCAGTCTGATCTGAAGAGTCCAGTTTCCTCAGAAAGCCATATATTAAGGACTGGACTCAAGTTATAAGATCTACTCCAAGACTTACACCGTAAGAAACTCTGAAACAGCTATGGCAGACCCAGCCTCTGCTGCTCCCCCAACAAGCCCACTTAGGAGCATGAAGATCACTCCCTGCCTTACGCTCCAGCAGGTTAACGTGAGTCCGACTGCCTCTCTAATACAGCTCTGATGTAAACTAACAACAGTACGAGAGGTTTTTAGTTCTTCCAGAGCTGCCGGATGGAAGGAATTGCTGCCCAAAGATTAGTGCCACAATCTCTTTAGACTCTGCAAGCAAGAAAAGCTAGCCTGGAGACTCATGCCCACCTCCAATGGGTGCTGCGAGTCTTAATTAGTATCTCTAGCATAGTCAGAGACCTTTGGACAGGGAGTGCTACAGAAGTGGAAAATATTATCATCATTATGCCTGCTACCACAAGTGCTGGCATTCAAGCCAGAGACTTCACAGCAGATGGTGAAGTCGCTAGCACGGCTGGCTGCAGTTATAATTTCGCTCATCACAGACTCTCCTTGTTGGAGCAGGCTTCACCTCTTGATGCCTGAAGAGCAAAAACAGAACCTGCGCTGACAAGACTCCATCGTGCCGGTCAGTATTGCTGACACATTCAAACCAGCCAGCGCTCAAATCACTAGAAAGTAAATCATCCAAGGGACTTTCTAATTAAAAAGAGCTTCACTTTCACAGCAACGCTTTCTCCCGCCTGTCACAGCAAGCCCTCCCCTGAATTCTGATCATTAAAGGGAAACAACAAAGAATTAGTCAGCTTTTGTTAAGTGTCAAATATTCCCACTCTAAACCATGAGCAAAACAAGGAGAGACATTTTATAGCTCTCAGAGCAACTTTATACCTTCCTAAACACTATTTCTGTACCTCTTGCTAATTGCTCGTTTGCCCTGGTTTTATGGAACAGCCTGGCTCACTCCACCTTCGACAGAGGAGAACAGCAGTGTTAACATGCTGCAATAAGTGGGATATGCGTAGTTCTAATTTTTATCCTTATTTATTTCTAGCTGTTGGGGTTAGCAGCCTAGGACTCAGAGCTACCTGAGGCGTAACTAAGATGCCATTAGCTTTAAATCTGTTCCCAAGTGCTGCAAGCATCCTCTCCATTTGGCTTAGGACATCACCTTGCAGATGAAGGCTTTGCATACGTGGGAACATTCTGCTTAAAACTCTTCAGTTCACCAAAATCTTCCTAGGGACTCCAGAATACAAGCACAGGGTAATGCTCTCCTCCTCTTTCTGTGGATTTTTCAGGTTGTAAAATGTGAAGGATCCTACAGCAGAAAGAAGCACCTTGAAATTGAAGTGAAGAGTAATTTCCAGGACTCCTTGCGGCACCATGGGAGTCCAAACACCTTCTGCGGGGAGCTTGCAAACACACCGGCACACTGCCCGCGTGCCGAGGAAGGGACATTATCAGGGAAACAACCTGACCAGGGGTTACTTCAAATGGTGGCTGCTGATGAAAATACCTTTAGCCCACATCTATTACGCAGATTTAACATCACCAGCTCTAACTTAGGATTTATTTTTACCACTTTTATAAAACAAGATGGAAACTTCCCCTTGCCTAAATTCTGCCTCATTTCAGGGAAGTCGTCACAATATGGCACTCTAAAAGGGGAATCACACGCCGTTGTCATTATCAGCCTATTCAGAAAACCTTTGCTGAATCTTTCAGATCTGCGCATCGCCTTTGATGCCACTAGCGGCGAGATTTTTGATGACACATCTGCAGTCTCTAGCGAAGGTGGATGCTGCCGCTGCCTCCGGCCCTTCGCTATGGAAGTCTCTGATCTATTTAACTTAAATACTTCTGCTGCACACCTATGATGGTATCTGATCATCGCAGAAGGTAACTTTACAAAGTTGCATATCTACCCAACAACCCACCGTGCTACAGTACTCCAACAGGACGCATCAAGACTCTTCTATTCAATACAGACAGAAACACACTTAGACAGCCAGAGAGTGAAAAGGCAATTCATGAATCTGATTTCAACCAGCTTTTCATCTGTCTGATTCTCATCCATCGAGCTGGAGCTGGTTGTATGTAAGAATGAATATGCTGTTCCCTAATGGAGGCTGGATTGACTTACCGCTCTCTAACTGGGGATTCATGCCAGACAACCTGTCACTGAAAGGGAGAAAACATGGAAACACTGAAATAGCGAGTGAAGACTGCATCAGCTGCTACATAAACCACACCAGGTAGCTTTAGTTTAGTCTAAATAACGGATTGCTCCCAGAGGCTCAGAAATCCCTCATGGACAGGCATGACTTTCCCCTGAGTTTTAAGACTTGCTATGATATAACCCCCTGCCTTCGCCTCCTTGGCACAAAATCACACCAGAAGCATGAGATGACCGCACCAAATCCAGCGCCGTGCAGAACGCTGCCATCTCCTTGCTGATCTGTGCCATGCCCGGGAGTTCATCACAGCAGCGCTCCGGCCGCTGTACTGTCCATCGGCAGATTCCCAAGGGGATTGCAAGGTGCTGGCTTTTTCCCAAATGAGCTGAGAGGTCTTACGCCTTTTTGTTTAGGATACCGTGTGATTAGTAACCACTGGACAAGCTGCCCAGAATACCTGGACGTTAGCAAACCAGGTCGATAGGTGTGAAGATACGAAGAGAGGCTTCTCTCCCTTCCTGTTGACATTCTTATGTCAGGACCACATTCAGAAGGCTATCACAACGTTATCACATCATGGTACTAATGTCGGTGCCATGATTAAGATGGCAAAGTAATTATAAGTGTCTGCTTTTATACGCTGATTGCTTTCCAAATAAATGTTCTCCATTCCAAATAAATCCACTATGGATTAACGTTTCTCCTACTTGCTCGCTGCCTAGAATGTATTTGATTAGAAAAGCCTGATCAAAACTCTGCTTGACCATTTTTCAGCACTTCGCCATTTTTCTTTTCCTCATCAGGAAGAAAAGTGTATCCATTAGTTAACCTTTTCAAACACATTCTTTTTGTAGTCTAATTCAAAGAAGGATTATAAAAAAAAAAAATCATCAGACTTGGCATCTGAATAGCTTTTTGTGAGCGCAGGGAACAAGCATTCATATATCAGAACATCAGCATGGGGAGATAAGGGGAGCTGTATACGTGCATGCTTATCTGAATGCAAGATCAGTACTGTGAAACCAGCATAAACACCAAGGACAGAATCCATATATTGATGTAATTCTTAGTGGTACTAGTGCATTTGTGTGAATTTGCAATTAAATAAAGCTTATTTCTTAAAAAGAAAACAAGAAGTTAAGGATATAATTCAAGGTCTACTGAGATCAACGGGAATTTTTTCCATCACATTTGAATGTAGCTTCCTCTCCCTCCCTCCCAACATGCCTACCAGAATATTAAGAAAGAAATTACCTGAAATTTGTTTGTACTGTTTTTAAAGAGACAAAGAAATTCTCAATTCTCTTTAGTCTGCTTTCTAACCCAGCAAATCCAAAGGTTTCCTTTCTTCCATGGCCAACATTTCATGTATTTTAAGCCACATTAGTTTCATACCAAAAAAAGTAATTGAAAATACTACAAACACATGCGAGTGACAAAGGAACTGATGCAGGAACCATAACTTTGAATCTCCTGACTTTTATGCAATTAAAATATCAACTTAATTGTTAGATCTGTGTAGCTTCTCTCATTTTAATATGTAAATCAGTCTCTATTACTCTATAGCTCAAAGAATGTGTTACTCTGCTTACTTGATTAGGCTGGGAATTGCTGGTCCTGCTGTCACTATGTTTACACTTTAGTGACAAGTTTGCACATCAAATTCACATAATGCAATGTCATCAACTTACTCATCAAATATAAACTTCTTAAATACAGCCGTTGCTCTTGAATATTGAAACAACCTTCTTTTACTTCATTTACAGCCCCTAAATAATCAGAGTAAGTGAAAAGAAAAATTGGGAACACAACTGGAAAACAGTATTTCCCAGGAAAAACAGCTGCCCACAGAGAGACAGGTAGGTAAACCAGAAAAACAGCCCGTGCAAAAAGTTAGCCTTCGGCTTCTGAATTTTAGTTGCACGTTTCCCCTTTAAAATGTGGAAAGAGTAGAGTACTTTATTTCGCAGTCTCTACACATTCACCCCACCTCATTTTGGATTCAGTGTTAAGGAGTCCCTATTTATTCTGTGAAGACAGTAAGATTTCAGCTCCCGGCCACGTATACTTACCTGGAAATTGAAATGAAGACTCCAGAGAAAACCAGCAAATTCAGTAATATTTTTTTCCTGTTATGAAGCTGCCATAACAAGAATGCCGCCATCTTGGATAGTATCGACAGGGAAAGTGTAAATAAGTTCAGTATTTTCCCATTTCTGTCATCTTTCCTGAATCTAATAAACATCCCCAACCAAGGGGACATTCCCCTTGCCAGCACAAGGCTTTTTAAGACGTTCCCGGTAACCTCAACACCCATTGCAAAGTTCCTCTGCTAGATTTCCACTACTCTTTACTGTTCGCAAAGGCATCAACCTTTAATTTCCAGGAGAAGCAATACATTGACAAGATGCAGAGCAGAGATCTGAGGCTCTCCCCTGCCAGCGAGCTCTGCCACGTTGGCAGGCTGGTTTTTCTAATGTCAGGGAAATCGTGTCGGTCTGAATTTGAGACATCAGCACAAGCCTTTCTTCTCAGTCCTGCTGATGAATGAAAGAGCATTTTCAATTGTGTACATCCAGAAGCCTTATGGCACATCGGTCCTAATCAAAAGCTGCTCTGTGATGCAAGCTGCTGTAAGAGGCAGCTCATATCACAACCCCACAGGATCCAAAGGGCAGCTGCAGATAATACTGCATTTCCTTCCCTTCAGGAGAAATGCTGGACTGGAGAGATCTAGCGGGAGCATCCTGACTGCTACACAGCCACCAAGAAGGCAACGACCAAGTAGAATCATAGAATCATAGAATGCTTCGGGTTGGAAGGGACCTTTAGGGGTCATCCAGTCCAACCCCCCTGCAGTGAGCAGGGACATCATCAACTAGATCAGGTTGCTCAGAGCCCTGTCCAACCTGACCCGGACTGTTTCCAGGGATGGGGCCCTGATTGAGCTTGACTCAAATTCCCAAGCAGGAAAACACAACTGCCAAAGTTTACCAAGACCCATAAAGCTCAACAGCCTGTTGGCTTGTCTCTGGTTGCTAAAGAAACNGTCCTAATCAAAAGCTGCTCTGTGATGCAAGCTGCTGTAAGAGGCAGCTCATATCACAACCCCACAGGATCCAAAGGGCAGCTGCAGATAATACTGCATTTCCTTCCCTTCAGGAGAAATGCTGGACTGGAGAGATCTAGCGGGAGCATCCTGACTGCTACACAGCCACCAAGAAGGCAACGACCAAGTAGAATCATAGAATCATAGAATGCTTCGGGTTGGAAGGGACCTTTAGGGGTCATCCAGTCCAACCCCCCTGCAGTGAGCAGGGACATCATCAACTAGATCAGGTTGCTCAGAGCCCTGTCCAACCTGACCCGGAATGTTTCCAGGGATGGGGCCCTGATTGAGCTTGACTCAAATTCCCAAGCAGGAAAACACAACTGCCAAAGTTTACCAAGACCCATAAAGCTCAACAGCCTGTTGGCTTGTCTCTGGTTGCTAAAGAAACCATCAGCACAGAGGGATATAGAAGAACCAGAGGGATGCAGAAGAACTACGGCCATGAAGGGTGCTATCTGCAATGTGGCAGTTTCCGTATGGTACAAATCTGATGGTGTTTTATAGGGATTTGGCAGGTGGGAAGGGGTTAAAACACAGGAGGAGAAAGGTTTCAGGTCCTTCCACTACCCGTTGACTTCTCTCCTTGCAAAGGCTCTGAACTGCCCCTGATTATACATGGAGGAGCACAGCTACTGGGGACTCGAAGGGACGTGCCTCATAGTGAGAACAATTCATCCTCATGGTCACTTCATGTTTCACTCAGCTACTGATGGACTGAGAACTAGAAACCCAAGTCAGCAGGCTTAAAAATACTGTTTCTATCAATGATTCTCCTCTAAAGCCACATACAGAGTAAGCCAGAAGACAGAATACTCCCCGTCAGCCCAGATTTCTTCACACATTTTCTCTTGACTTACCTGGCCCCAGAAGCTACCTCTAACCTGGCCACCTAGACATTAGCTACCTCTAACCTTCCCATCTACCTCGGCAAAGGTGACCTCTTCCTTCTCAGATGTAACACCACGACTTCACTGCATCAGTACTGAATAAGGAAAACGCATCTGCCTAGGAAACAAGCAACCTTCTCCCCAGCGGTATTTGCTTGCGGTGCTACTCATTTCCATTACTCCCAGATTCAAGGCAGGATCACTAAGCCCAGACATAAACCACTGTAGATATTCTCATAGTTCAGTGTTTAAATTTGGTCTCCCTTCGTCACATATACTTTTTCATTTTCTTTTCCATTTCCTTCTCCCTCCCAACTTATTTTACTATTTCTTTCTTGGTAAAGTGGTTTTATTTTCTCTGGAGCAAGGCTTCTGCTTCTACTAAATATTTTGTAATCAACTTCTACACAGTGCCTAGCAAGAGGGTAGGAGATGCTTTAAACAAAAAAAACAACCCCAAACAACAAAGCCTTGTAGGAATCACTGGAGCTATACGGGGGTATTATGCAGGTTCACAGGCTGTCTCTCACAAAAGCAGAAAGACTGCGGCCTCCAGAAACTCCACACATGAACTGGGTGGAAAAGAAGGGCCAGGAAGAAAACCTGCAGCTCTTTTGGTCGTTGTGAAGGCTAAGTACAGTCTGGGTAGTAACCTTTGACTGACACCAAGCTTTACACATTCAGTAGCTGCGACAGAGCTACGTAACAGGAGTTATTGCAAACCTCTGGCTCCCTGGACGGCAGATGGAGTCTGGAAGTCCCAGCAATGACTCACTGGCACCTCCCATCACAGTTTCACAAGAAGCTGTAGGCTTCAGGCGTCCTCCGGGGTTTGTTCGGTCAGCAACCCCTGTCTGCCCGCTCATGTCCCAGCCGTTCGCAGCACACAGATTAAGTCGTGCTCGGGGGCAAGTCTCTGGTTGTTTAACAGACTCATGGCATGCTGCCACAGGCAGGGCACACTGTTTGCAATATATTCAGTGCTGCATGACTTCTTATCTGTGTTATCTCCAAAAAAACTTGGGAATCTATCTGGATGACAAATGCTATATAAGATAAAAGCGACTTTTTTTTAACCTGGAAACATTTCTTTCAGCCCTCTGGAGGTACTATACTTTCATTCAGGCCGGGAAACCTGGTTCTTTATAGGCACCCGCGCTGACTTCAGTAATGCAGAGCATTTACCATCAAAGGCCACACTGTTGCTGAATCAGGACACGTGAAGGCTTCAAGGTATTTTCCCCTTGTGGCTGGACTGCCCGAATCTATTGCCATCATTGTAATGTAAAAGGGTTTTATAGACTCTGCCCACCCACTACTGTAATGCTGTCAACACTGAAGTACGGGAGGTCCCAGCTTGGCTATAGCCTTTTAGGAAAACAGGTATATTTAGCAGCCCCACCTCGTTACCTGTAGTGCTGGGCTGGGACACAGGGATATGGATGATAAGGAAGGAAATCAAAGCAAGCTGTATTTAAACTACCAGCTTATTCCCAGTCTTAATATACTATTCAGGTCCCAGACTGGTCTAAATGTCTTGCAGTAGAGAAACTAGCACCATAAAAACAATAATGATAATAACTAGCCGAGAGGTGAGGGGATTGCCCCAAGGAGGCTGTGCTCTTCAGCGCAGAGTCAGCACGGGAAGGCAGGATGGCTCTGAGCGGGTCAGGCAAGGCAGCTCCCGAGGACTGCTGCTAATAACTCTCGTCCTGTGTGCTACTTTCCGTATCATTTGTGTTTTGCACATTAAAGCTATGCAACATTTCTGATGCAGGTAGCAGTAGGGAATGATTTCTTCCCCCATCAAGAACATGTGGCCATCTCTGGAGTGAAAGAGGACAGAACTTCATCAGCGCACAGCAAAACACCAGAGGCAAAGACAAGCTCTTTATGAACTTCAGAAGAAATTGAGATATGCAGAAAGCAATTACTTTCATTGAAATACAGGCAGGCAAAGGCTAACATCCTGCTCTTACCGAAAGTCCCTTAACATTTGAAGACAGCAAATGCCCTGGACCTTCACTTTAGAAAGGCAATTCCTTCAGTACAAACTGAAGGGGAATTGGCATGTTAAATATCATCGAGAGAAGTGTCACCTAATGAATCCTTCCTCTGCTTTAGGAAGAGGCATTGCGTGACCTAAGAAGAGCTGCCCTCGGTGCACCCACCTGGTCCAACCTTGTTTGACCAGCGAGATGCTGGGAGCCATCACAAAGTGAGATATGGATGCTGCGCTAGCTCATGCACACCCACCAACAACTAAGGTCACAGAAAAATCCTTCATCAGGTGGACTCAGGTTTCATTTGCAGGTGCAGCCCTCATCATGTGTGGATTTCCTATACACAGATGGTAGGAAGCACCAAGGCTTCCAAGCACCAACAGCTCAGCCAACTGTGGATGGAGAATGGCAACTTTTAAATTCCATCTGCTTCTTTTTTGTCACCTTCTGTACTCAGAAACACATTCATCAGAGGCACAAGCATGCTGGGACAGTGACAAATTTTACCACCTCTGGCTTGTCACTTCAACAAGATTAGGTTATTTTAATATTAATTCATTACCCAATTTAATTCCAATTAATTACATTTTTACAAGGCCCTGACATGGCAGTGATGCTGGAGACAGCCTCTGCTGAACACCAGATGTAGCGTCCTTTTTAGGGTCAAACACCTGCCTTAGAGTGAGATTCCCCAGTCCTTCATCAAGGACCCCCTTTTCCTACTTTTCTCTAACAAGAGAAAAAGGACGCTGAAATCATTGAGATGGATGAGTAGCTTTCCTTTTTGGTGGGATTATGTTCAGGAAAATAGTTCACTTCCAAAATTCTCCACAGATGGTTGAAATCAGAGCTGATTTCCCCATCCTCTTTCCTGGTAGGGGTGCCAGCCTGTCTCTCGACAGAAAGAATATTAAAAGAACTTCTCCTCTTTCTCACAGGGAGAGGCTGCATGAAAGAAGGGAAGGCTCCACTGTACCTACAGGATAGCAATAAATCATGAGAGCTCATGGAAAATTCGCATTACTGCATTCTTCAGTCAGGACCCAGCTTCCAGGGGTCATCCCATTCCTACCTTCAAACATATCGCTTTTAAGATAAGAACACAAATGGAAATAATCAGCACCTGAAGCATCCTCATTTCTACCTATGCTTTGCTACAATACACAAGTCATTACTTCTGTCAGCTCCCCATTAGCTGCCACCTGCCTATTTGCTTGCAACTAAGACCAAACTCCATCTCTAGCAGCACCAGAAAAGAAAAACCAAGAGGTTCACCAGGACCAGACAAGACAAAAAAGGAAGATCTAAACAGAAAGGGCCTGGAGAGAAACAGGAGAAAACAGGAAAAGCTACGGAGCTGGAATTAAAAAAGAAGATGCAGCCTGAAATACAAAAAGGGGTGTGTGTGGGGGAAAGGCATGAAGAGTATGGGAAAGAGAAATGCAGAACTGGAACAGATTCCAAGTCTGGGCAGTGATGCCCCGCGCCACCTTTCCAAAGCTGTTACAATCTGCATCCCTGTTTCAGAGACAGGAGGACTCAGAGCCTCTCCCCAGATGGCAGCCTGACCTTGGTGCACTCTCCTCTTACACAACCCAGACCCGGGCAGCCACTGGGAAAGAAACAAAACACCCGTAAGTTACAGCCCATTCCCGTAATGCGGCTGCCACGGATCTGCCCCATTAATACTGCACAAGCCCGCATGCAAATTTACACTTTGAAAAAGGACGGTATGTTGTTACAGCTCACATCGTTCAAATCTCTCCTTTGCAATAGCCCTGGTACCCATTTTAATAGAGACTATTACAGCATTAATGAGAGGAAAGGACCACTGAACTACGTGGCAAGTTGCCAGGTTGTGCTGCAGCCTCCAGCGGTTATGCTCAAAGAGATTTAAAGTCCAGCATAACCTTGATTTTTAATAGAGTCACATTTAATGAGCTTTAATGTCCACAGTAATAATTTCCTTATTACCTATCCAGGAGTCGGAACCATGATCAGAAAAAACGTGCTGCACTCCAGTCCAATGAGCGAATTTAATAATGACCAATACATTATTATCAAAACCATCAACATCATTGTCCTTAATGCCTTTTTTTTGGTTGGCATAATTACAATTCTTTGAACGTTAAGCGTAATTGTTGCAGATCACATAAGCTTGCTGAACACAGCAAACCTGACTGGCGAGAGGCCACCCAAATCCCTCACCTCTGCCAATAAGCCATTCAGGGTATATGGCAAAACAGGACAATAAAATCTTACACTTACCTCTATCTGTCAAAAGGCAAAATGCAAAATTACGTATGACCTTTGTTGTCTTCGCAGCTTTTATCCACACCTTTCCTACCCTGTCCTTGGTCTCCCTTCATCCCATTCAACTCTGACACGAGGGACCTCCCACCTCAAAAGCTCAGAGAGCTCAATTTGCCTCTTGCATGTGTCATACGAGTGAGATGGATAAACAGACATATGGGTATTGCACCTGACAGAAAGGGGTGCAAGAAAAAATTCGAATTCTTGTTATTTTTGTACAGAAACAGTTCCACAAACCTCACTGAAACCTGCTCCCGTATTATGCACGACAAACCTCCCTCCCCGAGGCAGCCAATTGCACAGTGACAAACAGAGCAGAGGGAGTTTCTGCCACATGCTCCCCGTTTCACACCTTGAAAATATACTAAAATGGAAGGCATATGGCAGCCGTTCCTGTGGGCAGAGCTGTTGAGATCCTAAGAAAACAGCGAAAGCTGGATCTTCCATTTCTTATCCAGAGAGAGACAGTGTAAGTTTTCTGGCCGTGCGAATCCATGTGGTTAAACCACTCCTGAGACATTGCAGCTCCGTTGCATCCACGCTGCAGATGCTGCGTGAGCTAAGCAGGATAGACGCAATGCAAAAGTGGATGCAGCTTGCACGGTGTGCTCAATGAGCTGTCCCCTAACCCACCGGGAGCTCTGCCCTGCCCCGGCAAAAAGGCCAAACCTGGCATTCATCTGGCTAATTTAAAGCCAGCTCAGATATGCCTGCAAACCTTGCACCAGTGCCATAACATCCTCAGCATCTCCTGCACATCCTAATAACACAGTCTTCATCATCAGACCATATCGCTGAACGCTCCCACAGCAGAAAGGAGGGTTTAGGACTATTTATGGCAACATTCCTCGTGCATGACAGTGACGCAGACAAGTACATAAAATACAAGAAAAAAACCAAGATCTTTCCATATAACCTGGCTTACTATACACACGCCCTGGTCTCAAAGACAGTCATCCACAGGGCTCCTCCATCCTTCATTTTCAGCTCTTTCTCCCATTTTGTTTACATGAACCACTTCCACATGCACTTACAGGCACTCTGAGAATGCAAAGGGCCCTCCTGTGACTATGATAAATGACACTGAACTACTTCCCACCCTGCTAGGCTCTGCAACTGGTGCTCTCTCCCATTTGAGTTGGTGACCAGAAGTCAGAATGATATAGCACAGGACTGGGGCAAAAGGAAAAAAGGCATCACATATATGAGAGGCTGGAAACACCCTGAAACCCAGCGAGCTGTTTGTTTTCCTGTCGGAATCAAAGGCAGAAGAGAAAACAGCTTTAAAAATGCATCCCTTATAAGCTAAAGACAAACCTGGTAACATCCCAGCACGGAAGCGCCTCACAAACAGCTAAAAGCAACTGCGTGAAAGGCAGCAGAATAATGATCATGAATAACAAATCACAGGAGGCATACGTGAGAAACGCATTCCCCCAGAAGAAATGGTCTAATTACTGGAGATGATACCCGAGAGGTTCATTCGTCAGCGGCACAGACACAGAGTTGACCTCACCTCTGCATCCCCTCTGCCCCTGCCCGGCACCCTCCCCACCGGGCTCCAGGGGCACCGTCAGCCATGTGGATCTGTGGCGTTAGATGTGCCGGGCTACTCGGGGGCATAATGGCAGACAAGGGCACTGGGCAGCAGCATCTGCTGTAATTTAAAACCCAGTGCATTTCAAATTCAAATTGCAATGCAAGAACTATCCCCAAGAACTGCTCGAGTCTCACCGGGGCCTTAGACTGGAAGCTCCTACAGGCAAAGGCAGCCTTCCTTAAACGTTCAGGAACTGTTTACTGCTTATGCACTTGTTAGAGCATCCGCTAACAACAATGACAAACTGTCGTAGTACCTCTAACATCCAGTCAGCTCTTCGCTTTATAAACCACCCCATCTACACTTCTCACATCATATTTTTAAGGCTATATAGTACCATAATCCACTATGAGATGCCAGAACAAACATGTTCTTAGCAGTAATAAAGTACTATTGTTTGAGCAATGGGAAAACAAGCAAGCTACTTTCAGAGAATTTGGGTGTTGTAACAGTGAAAGATATTTTCTTCTGTGTATTTTCTTTAAACCAGAGCTCTGCCATTTTGTGGGTATCAAGTCTCCAACACACATGGCCTTCAAGGAGAGCTCTGCCCTCTTAGCCTCATCCAAGGGAGGATCCTGACCTCTGGACACTGACCACGTACATGCTGCTGGAACACAACAGGTTAGCTCCACACAAACCTTCAGCTCTCTTTTATTTTTCTCTTCTCTAACAAAAATGCTTTGAGGGCAAGGCACATGCGAGAGAGTTACAGCAGTAAGATCTCTTGGGCTCTGCAGCATGACTCGAGTCTGCCGGGTCCCCTCGCAGTGTTGTAGGTGATGGGTCACGTTTTATTGATATCCTTGCCTTGATTTACAGAGTCTGAGAGCATGTCTGGAGGTGTTGACTTTGGGGTTACTGTACTAAAAAGTCTCGTTCAGGTATGAGAAGGGAAGACAGACTGTACTGGAGAAGAGCCACAGATTCTGTGAAATGTATTTAGCTCGGTGAAAGATGTACTCTATTTTCATGGAGTATTGAATGGAGCTGTGATTAATGGGGCACATATACACTGATAAACAATATTAATTTGTTTTAAGCCAGGTCTGAAAAGATTTCAACCACTTGCTTCCCTGCAGCTATTAAAGTTATTTCCTGCTGTCTGTACTACCTCAAGGGCTAAACCAGCCCTGAAAGGAAGGAAATATTTCCTTTTACTCCATCGGCAGCACCAGTATTGGTATTTCATTTATCATGAGCAAATGGTATGGATTATTATTATTTATCCTTACCACCTACCCTCTGTACCAAACTGCCACAGGACTGCCACCACATATTCACTCTCTCCTGCATCAACCCAGCTTTTTTCATTTTCCTTATAACCGTTCCATCAAGCGCACTGTCTGCAATGTCTCCATCTGCTTCTGCACTCAGTTCCTCTGGCAGTACGGATGAGTAAGTGCATCTTCATGACCAGAAGCCAGCAGCCTACCTGCAACTTCTTGTGGTGACTGAAAACTCCCAACTCCTTCCAAATTCCCAGGGATGGAGCCACCTCCTTCGAGCACCCTCACCAGCTCCCTCAGCCTTTCACACTCCTCCTGGAGCTGCTGCTGCTCCTCCTTGCGCTGCTGCTTGGCCAAGCTCGCTGGGTTCATGCTGAAATGAAGAACTTTGGTTCTGCTGGGGTCATAGTCACCCTGCGTGGCAGAAACAACAGAAGCAGATTGAGTAACTGATCCAACCTCCATGTCCACCCAGCCTGTACCGCTCTTTGTGTGAAGACAAAAAACGTTACAACAGAAAAAGGGACACTTATGCAGTGATAATGTTTTATTTCAACAGTTGAAGTCAGCCAAACACAGTATTGCTTCTCCTTCTCTTGCTACTCTCTCTTCCAAAAAACCCCCAAAATCCCCAAAACCCACAAAAAACCCCACTCAATAGAGCTTGCTCCCTGGCTGACACCTCCACAGTTAAATATAACTCCAGAAATAAAGTTTTATAGCTGTATTTTAAATCTCTTGATGGCAAGAGATTATAATGAACCTACAGATACACCCTTAAACTACAGCAGGACACCCAGTACCAGCCTAATTTATTACTCGTACAAGCCAGCAATGTCCATATGACTCCAATGGTGGAGTCATCAGCAAGTTGTATCTGCTTGTCCCAAGCAAGTGAACAGATATTTCATCTTATACTATTTTCTCAGAGGG
Source organism: Balaeniceps rex (assembly GCA_013401315.1). NCBI lineage: Eukaryota > Metazoa > Chordata > Aves > Pelecaniformes > Balaenicipitidae > Balaeniceps > Balaeniceps rex. The sequence goes on from VYZW01054902.1 coordinate 164,249, forward strand.
GCGTTGTATTTATAGCAGTTTAAATAGTCAGTCAAGTCCTAAGGTAGCAAATTAATATTCTTTCAAAGTGAGAGGAAAACACTGATGTTACATTTGTGATTTCAGAGAGACAATACTCATATAAACTACAGGAAGCCTCACGACTATAAAAGTAGAAAAGCATCTACTAATGCTGGCTTCCACGGCACTCTGCCCAGCTGAAACCCTATAGCACTGCCTGCATAAAAAGGCATTTTATAAGGTAATATTTTTCCTTCAATTAAATCTCAAGACCTAAAGTGATTTTGTAAACATTAATTAACCTTCAAGATCAGCATGAGGTAGGTATTATCCCAATTTTATCATTTCATTTTCATTAAAGATGTGCTAGAACTTTACGTGGGTTTTTTTCATGCAAACCAGAGCAGAGACTGAACAACTTCATCCTGAATTGCTGGTCATTGCTGGTAGGAGACCCCAGAAGATCCCATTCCCAAACATCTTTTATTGAAAATACCCCATCAACACACTGTAAAGCACCTCTGCCCACAGCAGGGAGTGAACTGCTGAAACTCGCTGCCCCAGAGCCTGGCAGCAGATGCAGTACTGGTTCAAAAACGGGTTTGGCAAATTCATGGACAACAGCTCCCTAACGACCCTGACAGGGGAGGGCAGGGGCGCATCCTCCAGCATCTCTGGCTGCTGGGAGAGTGCTGGGGAGCGTGGCCAAGTTTGTGGGCTCTCCCAAAAGAGCACCTTCCATCACTGCGGTCAGAGATGCTCTTCTGGGCTGGACGGGCCATGGGTAAGGGCCAGCTGGGCGCTTTTTATGTTCACATGCAATGCTTGCCACATCTCACAGCTGTTCCAGTGCCCTCTTGCGGGAACCATACTGTAATTCTCCTTTAAAACCTAACTTTCTAGATGTCAGCTGGGCAGAAGGCAGCTAGAAGAGGTGTGCTCATCCACAGAGACGCAGGTGCCCGTGAGCAGCGTCAGGGTCTGGGTCCAGTGGCGCAGGCAGTGATGTGCAGGGGCTGCGGTGCTGATGGCTTCCCTCCGGTCCCCAACCCTGGCTCCCCCTCTGCCAGCTGGCTCCCAGGGCAATGCCAGGCAGATGGGCCCCACCGTGGAGGAGAAGCAGCCAAAGCTGAGGCTGGCAGGATGTCAGCAGCTATGTAGGCAAAGGGGAAGCGCAATTTAGAGCTGGGAGAAGATATGAAGTCCAAAAGTGCTTTTGGTCAAGAGCATGGGGTCCATGCGCTGGTAAATACGAGGTTAATGCCTTCTTGCATCTACCACCAAAAATATAATTTAAAACTGCATGACTGGAAACCTTGAATTCCAGCGTGACTGGCATGGAAAGCATCGATGTACCTGGAAACCAGCAGATGCTCTCACTGCTGTGTTTCACAGAGGAAAAAAAAAAAAAAAGGAGGGGGGGTACAGTTGTTCCTCATAACTACTCTGAGAAAGCAATATGGTGCTCCTCGTGAGAAATCAGTTTAACCACATCTGTTCATCTGGGTAGAAAAGTCGGTCGCTATTTCACAGTGTAAGTACAAGTTAAAAACAAAGGGAGATCACATCTGTAGCTGTATGTCCCAGGCCAAGAGGGGGTGGGAGGAACCCCCTAACACAGGACGACACAGGAACCCCCAAAGGGCTGCCCTAGTCCAAGGAGCTCACTCCAGAGAACTGGGGAAACTCAGGCATGGAAACCTCGGGTACCCTTCCTAGCTGTTTGCATTCCCTGCAGTCAGAGTACATGGTCTTCCAACCCTCAGCCACGTACCAGGCAGGTGATGCATGTCCTCATGCTGCCCAAGCCTCACGGTGCTCAGGACACCTACAGGAACATCTGGGAGGGCAGCACGGACAGCGCAGCCCCACAGCAATGGGGCTCTGTGACCCCATTTCCACGGGGAGGTCGGGACAAACAGCCTGGACCTGACACCCAGGCCATTAGGACCAAGAGAAGACATAATCCCACTGACAGCCTTGGCCAAGAGAAATTTAGGAGAGAACTGAAGGACTGGGACCACACGCAACATCTTGGAGATGTCAAGCAGAGGGAGCATCAAGACAGCTGTAGCAACAGCTTCTTAGATATATTCTCCCCAGCCAGACATTGGCATTTACAAACCTGTTTCCGCACCCAGTTATCTAACTTCTCGTGCTATTTGCATTTTTGGACTTTTCCAGACAGGTCAGGGCACTCCTCACTCTCATGTTTGCCTTTCAAGGGAAGAGATTCAACCCCAAAATGTGCAATGGGGTTTACACCAGCTGGCAAAAGGATGCTTTTAAAATCAGAGCTGCAGAGCCCGCTTCTGCCTGTGCAGCCCGGTACCGTGGTATTTCTGACAAGCCGTGAAAGGCAGCTCTGGCCCCATCTCCCTCGCTGGCTGCAGCGCCAAGGTCAGGCAGAGATCACGACTCCTCGCCCTGGCTGCCACCACCACGCTGGCTCCAGCGCACAGCGCAGAGATCGCTTGCGCTTTCATACTGCACCATCGCTGCAGACGCTCACGCAAAGGCAGGAGGCAGCAGAAGGATCTCAGTGTGGAGGAGAGCCATGCAAACCTGGAGACTGCTGCTACCTTCCTGCCGGGACCGCTTTAACCCATCCTGCACTAGTCTGTTTATTTTGCAGGTTATTTACTCTTTTAAAACATCTCTCTGGCCTTTCTGTAAAGCCCTGCCATGAGGCTGCAGTTCCTTGGCTCTTATAGCCTTTCAGCCCATTTATCCTCTCCTTTTATAACATGCCCACTTGAAAAATCATGCTCTAAAACTCAGCGCTGGGACTCAGCCTTATTTTCGGGGCTCACCAGCGCTCCTGAGCGCATCAGTCTGAAGCTACACTAAGACAGGTGAATCTCTTAAAAACCCCCTGCGATATGAAGGCTGTGGCAGAATCCATCTCATTTAACATTTCTGGGAGATCACTAACACATTTGCTATGCTACTCACATTTTTGGGCTGGGGCAGTAGCTTTCTCTTTATTCTACACAGCACACATCAAACCAGCACATTTCTCCCTACAGCTAAAATATTAGTGTTGCTGGTTTATATTACAGTAATGCCTAAAGAAACCAAGGGAGACAGGGATCCCGGTGTGCTAGGCTGTACAAACCCCACAAGAAACTGCCACCTAAAGCCCAAAAACCAGACCACAAAGCCTGAAGATGCGGTATGTGAGGGGAGCAGGGGTACAGAAAGATGCAGCCTCCAGTTTGAGGCTCCTTAGCAGCACCATGGCAGAAACGAAAAGAAAACACGTCTTCAGAGATGACCCTCCTCACCACCGGACCATACAGTTGCACCAAGCAGAGCGTTATTTAAGTCTCCGGGAAATTTACTGACATCCTATGGATTTTCAAATAAACACAGGAAGCTTTCCATGGAAATGGTGCAGACCAGAGCCAATTTCTGATGAAGGGGATCAGACGCATGTGTATGTAATACCAGACAGCCAAAACGGTATCACAGCTTCAATCGTTTGGAGTGTTCTTCCAAATTTTTGAAGGTTGCGAGTGACTTAGGCTGGCTCTAGGAAGAGTCATGGCTGGAAACTGCTAAGTATAACAGACAGCAAAACAGCTTTAAAATCTCACTAGCATTTGAAGGAGATGAAACCTTAATTCTGGGAAGAAACCAGGGACTGAAAAAAGCAAACAACCTCCTTCTGGAATCCTTTTAGCTCTGGAAAATATACATTGCTGGTTTCCTCCATCAACTGCTCTCTCCCCGCCCCCCAATAAATTAGTCTTACTGATCAGAATTTTGTCCTTTCATCTCTGCAACAGAAGCCCGGAAAATGGTGTTTCAGGCACTGGAAGAGAAGACCTAAACCACATTTGCTCATTTAGAACATCCATTTCTAAACCAGAACCACTGATGAGGAAGACCAAACAGTGGCATTTGAAAGGCATAGTACAGAAGAGACTGCCACGCTCTTTGAACAGGAGCTGGGACTCCCAGAACAACTGCCCGGGAGCAGCTCCAGATGCTGCTTCTGTGCTGAACCAACACAGGCAAGGAGGTATTGCTTAACTGAGTTAAAAAGCATCTTGCAACAAACAGTAATGTATCCCTGGTTTCTCCAAGAAGCATGAAAAGTGTGCTTCAGGTTTGGAAACTTGGCCTGAACATGAGGATCGACCAAATCCTCTTAAGCTTATGGCGCCGTTATATAGAAATACAAGACATTTGGGGACACGACCAATACACGACCTACAGATGACCCCTTTGTTGGAAAGAACAGTAAAATGCCACCCTGTCCCTAGTTCATTCAGTAGATAACTTGGTAGATAGTTCTTGCTCATCAACATATCATGGCCAGTGTCTCAGAGAGCAAAGATGATACATTACTGCTGGGTTCTCAGCAGCACCCCTTCTTCACCCCTATTTTTTCCTATACTTCAAAACGTGGAAATTGTAGAGATGCTGAAGAGTAAATAACTTCAACTAGAGAGAACTGCTGGCGTTCACTGATTCTTCTTTCAAGGAATAACATTGAGCTAGTAATTCAGATTTGTCAGAAAAATGTACACAGAGCTTCAATTTAGGAGGAAGCAATAAATACCTTGATTGATTGCAACCAAGTCTGGTTGACACTTAGCAGTACGGTGAATTATTCATTCCTGGAAAGTAAGACGCTAACTAGCTGATTTGGTGCTTAAGGCAGCAAAACTATTTCTGGGCTCTCAGAAGGGCACCGGACATATTACAGAGATGATTTGTTGACTCCACGTGTTAATATATTCTGCGATTTGTGAAATAATGTTGTTTTGATGCATTATCCTCAGCCTTCCAGACACATGCCCCAGGGTATGCACAAGGGAAACTCTCTCATCGACCACTGAGAAGAACCATCCCAACCTCTTCTGTCCCAATCGCACAGTCATTATGTGAGACAACCACCGCAGATGCAACACACAAATATTGTCTTAATGCAATATGCTCTAAGCACACACTGAGACATGGCAGAACTATTTAGTAAGACTCTGGTTATCAATAAAATTTCTGACAAAAGACTGTGGAAAAGAGAATTTGCAACAGGGCCAATTTGCCATCTAGAACAGAGTCAAGTCAGACGCTGCTGCCTGCCTTCCCACTTCCATCTCCCAGCTTGAAAAAAAAAACCACCCTGGGGAGATAATTGTGCTGATGCTATGTGTCATTTTTTAAAACTATATTATCAGCAAACAGTCAGTATGTTGGTCTACATGTTGAAATTATAGCTCCAAAACTTCCTAAGTAATCTCCCCATTAGGGAAGAATCAGTCAAGTGACGAAGCAATGAATGAAGACAGGATTGCTTTAATCTCTGAAAACCAGAAACTTTTCCTTTAGAAGAGGAGTTGTTTAGAAGAACAATGAAAGCTGCCAGTGACAGCACCTTGAAAAGGGCTGAACTTATTCTGGCATCTCTCCTCCTGGTTGTTTGAAAACTGCACAGTCCCAATTCAGGGATGTCTTTCTCCAGGAGCTATAAAAGCTTTTCTCTCTACTCAACTCACTTTCACAGGCCCACAGGTAAGAACAAAGCACTTAAAACCATGTGAACTATTTTACATTTGATGAAACATTCAGTGCTTAACAACTCCATTTAAGATCTATTCATCTACTGCAGAGATTTCTAATCAGAAGGTAGAACTGGTAGCAAAGGGAATAGTCTCAACTGTTGTGAATACGTTTATCTAACATCACTAATGATTCATACGTTCATACGTCCCAAGGAGGCAATGACTGTCAGGATACAACGGCAGCAAGCACTGTCAAGGATTTTCAACTGACTTCACATCCTCATAGGCTCCTCCTGTTTAACGCATTTGAAAGCAAAGGAGTCAAAACCCATAGATGAGGCTGACATGCACTTAAGTGCCTTGTTTTTTCATAGCCTCGATGTCTATCAACCTTAAAAGATTGTGGTTTCTGAGCAGCACAATAAATTCTGGTGGAGCATATGGACAGCTGAGTTTAATCGCTACTCGCTTGCAATGCAACAGATTGTGCTTGCCCCTGCTGAGAAAAGGCTGACGATTGGAAGCTCTTCAAGGAAAGGACCATTTCTTCTTTGTGAACTCTCGCACACAGTGAGCACCACCCAAATACAAGCAATACACACTGCTGCTTTCTTAGCTAAGGAATTTGTTTCCATGCTGACTACTTCTTAAGAGAAAAATCTCCAAGGTTTCCAGACTGGGACGCATTATTCAATAGCAGGGAACTTAAATAGAAACAATTTAAGGAGCTTAGTAGACTCTATCAGCTTTAAAGGAATAATGTGTCAATAGTTACCCTAGAAGAACATCCCAAATAAAGCCTGCATCTATCTGTAGGAGACAGATGGGAAAGTTTCTTAAATACAGATATAAAACATAGAGCATCAATTGGAGGTGTGATGAAAGGGGAGTGTTTGAAAAGCATCCAAGCAGCCACGGAATGCTCTTGCTTCCATTTGCTACCTCTTGTAGGCAAAAAGTAGCTTAAATTGTGAACACTAACACACGGCAGATAATTGGGTATATGCATGTGGTGAATGCCCAAAACTGAACTTTTGAATTCTCGAGCAGAAGCCTGATACTTGCTCACAGGAAGCACAGGCTGGTTGTTAATTTTGGTAAGACCTGGACTAAACCAAAAGTGGCACATTCTGAATCTTCCAAAGACAGAGAGGCATGAGACAGAATTACTGCTTAGGAGGCTGATAAGAAGCTGATCAATGATTTAGACTATTTAGATTGGGAAAATCAGGGGCTTGGGGTTCCAGAAAGAAAGGTGGTGCTGAAAAGAAGGGTTCCCCAAAAGACAAGTGGTCTCAGAAAGAAGAGGGTCTGGAAAGAAGAAGGTGATGATCCTGTCTGCAGGAAAGTTCCTGGAAGTGGAGGAATATCCTGGAGATCAGAAAGATACACGAGGATGCAGGCCAGGGGATGCCCAGGGACCTTGGCCAGTAAGGACCGTGACTGGTGACTGCGAGCAGACACGACTTTCTGCCCAACCATCCACGCCAGCAGTGATCTCCCTGCGGAGAAGGAATGTTGAGCCTGAGAGAAGGCAGCATCGAGGTGGGGGAGCAAACAAACAAACTGTGAAAAACCAAAGCAGGGTAAAACATCTGATATTATTGGTTCTAAAATAAACCCCAGTGTCCAGATCTACCATGGGTTGCTACTTTGTCCCACTCATGACTGTCTCCTGTCTTCGTTTTGTCACAAAATGTTACCCAAGGCCTCTGGCCGGTCTCTCGCTGTGTCAGGCTCCAGATACTGAATTCCTGCAAAATCCAAGTTTCTGATGCTTGCGCTGCTAGAAGGGCTGACGCTGCTTTTGGGGACCTGCGAGCTTATTCTTGGGATTCAGTGCCTCCTCCTGACCGCGGATCCTTCACACAGTTCGAGCTGCAACAGAAATGCGCTCCTCTCCCAAGGCTGCAGGTTTCTGGAATTACTGTTTTGCTTTTCCGAAAACATGTGGTATTTGTGAGTAAACACAGCCACGCACGCACCCAGGCTTTGCACACAGCTAATAAATACCCTGTTGCTTTTACTGAATTATGAAAGCAGAGAAGTCACAAATCATTAGAAGTCATCTTCGGATGTATTTATCTTGAGCTTACAGTTAATGGTATAGCATTTATGTCAAGAATTGTCTGCTGTTAGTTCTGCATCAATACCCCTTGGAAATTTTACTCAAAGATGGAGAACAAAAAAACAGTGGGAAGGCAAAATTGGAATTTATCACCTAAAAGGCACATGCAAAGACCCCATCTATAGCTCTTGTTGCAGTAGCTTATTAACTAGCGTCAGCCTGGCTGTTGCAGGTGAGCAGCTTCTCCTGGTCCACCTTTATTTTATTTTGACTTGAACAGCTTTTTTTTTTAAAAATCATTTCGGTTACTCAACTCTCTCCTACAAAAGGATATAGGAGGCATTTCTGCACTCAGTACAAGGCAGTCTCAGAAAGTTTAATCCTACCTCAGGAAATGCCATTTTAATAGAAATTCTGTTTCTTGGTTTTGTTCTTTTTGTTTCTTTGCTCAGGCTTGTTAAAGTGATTAGAGTAAAACCCAAAGCAAACTGCATCCCAAAGAATTCCCTCTGTACCCAGCGCACCAAGCGCAGCATGCTGACCAGCCCCGGCTCCCTCTGTCACAGAAGAGAACTACACCAAGGGATCTTTAAAGCCCTTGGAACAGGAGCTGTATTAACAAAAATGGATTGCAAAGATGAGACAAAGCAAGCTAACAAATAAGCAACAACCACCACCTGCTCCTCATAGCTTTGCCAGTATGCGCACACTCAAAATCAGAAACAGTTGGGGGAAAAAAGAAAACCCAGAAGGTGCTGGATGTTGGGCAAAGGCTCACTTACTCCCACCAGGTCTCATGCCTGTCCCCTACCTTCTTTCCCACATTTCTCTCTCTGTCATCTTCGTGTGTACATCTGCAGCATGCACAACCCTGAAACCTGGCAGCAGAAACTCACTTGGGCAACCTTTTCATCCTTCTCTTATCCAGTTCTTAGTCCAACTCCTGCTACTCCTTCCCCCAAGCAGGAAGATCTTGCCCCAGTGATGTGACCTCTTGTCCATACACCTTGATTCAGGCAACCCTTCTTCTACAGCCTCCTGAACACCCCCGTTAGCCATTTCCAGAACAGCGAAGGTGAAGATAATCTGTGTTAGTCTGAGTTATGCCTCTTCATCCCCAGTAGCTTCTCCATAGTTCCCACCAGCATGACAGACTTCAGATCCTTACCCTCACATGCAGTGACAGGAGTAATGCCATATTACCTTCCCCACTCCATCAGTAATGACATCTCCAACACCTGGACCAGCTGCTCCTCCCACAAAGACTTCTACAGGGCTTTTTCTTTCTGTTCCTGAGCTGACCTGCCACACTACACGTACTCATTGATATTCCTCCCTGTGGCCCTCTTTTACCAAGGCATCTACAGCAAATTAGCAATGAGACAGAGAGTCGGCTGGAGTTAGGAGGTATCGCAGACAAAAAAGCTCTAATCACCCTAATCACACTGCTCTAACACCAGACCGTATCTTTTGGTACAACATGTAACACATTTTGGGCACTGCTGCAATATGAGTAATAAAATAAAATGTCTCACCAGTGGTGCTGAAGCCCTTCAGGTACAGTTTTAAAAAGGAGATCTTTTCTCTATACCCATTTTCCAGTGAATTATCCCCTGGAGCATGCAAGACTATAATTTGCATTGAGTGAGGCATTCAGATGAGGTCTGGGATGCAAACAAACGTGACAAGAAGGTTAAGAGTCAGGACAGCAAGACATGGGAAGGCATGGAGTTGGGACAATCTAGAAGAAAAAATGCATTCAAATGTCCACTGTCCTTTTCAATCACTGCTCCTCCTTTTAGTGAAATGGAAGAAAATCAGTCTGCTCTAGGATGGTTTGTTACCACCTAGAGATTTGAATTCCAGGGTTTCTACACTAGTTTTTTCAAGTCAAGGATTCCTGTCTTTCCAGAGAACAAAGTCCGTAAAAAGTTGCTATTATTTACACTCTAGTAGTGTGCGGAGGAGACCTGTGATGGTTCAAAAACCTCTGACAAAGACACTGAAAATCAAAAGCCCGTAGGTTCTGAAAACAGCCCCAAAGAGCTTATAGTTTGAGTTAAAAAAAATCCTTTTCGGAGATAAGACTTAACTTAACGGTGAGAAATGCTGGCTCTCATAGATCTGAATTTCAAAAAACATTTTATCAACTTTCCCATTACAGGTGAAGTAACTTTGGTTAAGAATACTGTTGAGAAGTTGTCGTGGTTTAACCCCAGCCAGTGACTCAGCACCACCCAGCCGCTCGCTCACCCCCCTGGTGGGATGGGGGAGAGAACTGGAAGGGTAGAAGTGAGAAAACTCGTGGGTTGAGAAAAAGACAGTTTAATAGGTAAAGCAAAAGCCGTGCACGCAAGCAAAGCAAAACAAGGAATTCATTCGCTCCTTCCCATGGGCAGGCAGGTGTTCAGCCATCTCCAGGCAAGCAGGGCTCCATCACATGTAACAGTTACTCGGGAAGACAAACGCCATCACCCCAAACCGCCCCCCTACCTCCTTATTCCCCCAGCTTTATGTGCTGAGCATGACGCCATATGGTATGGAATATCCCTTGGGTCAGCTGGGGTCAGCTGTCCCGGCTATGTCCCCTCCCAGCTTCTTGTGCACCCCCAGCCTGCTCGCTGGTGCGATGGGGTGAGAAGCAGAAAAGGCCTTGACTGTGTGTCAGCACTGCTCAGCAGGAACGAAAACATCCCTGTGTTATCAACACTGCTCCAGCACAAATCCAAAACACAGCCCCATACCAGCTACTGTGAAGAAAATTAACTCTATCCCAGCCAAAAGCAGCACAGAAGTGTCAGACCAAACCTAGCTTTTCAAGAGAAGTACGCATAGTTTAAAAAAAAAATTAACTACCACTTTGCTGCTGTTTTCCTATTCTGCATGCAACATGCGCATATGGATACTGTACAAATAGACCATAAAGACAGAAGATACTTGAAGTGAGTTTTTTTTGTAGTATTTACTCCAATCCAGATATTCAACCACTCAAAGCTTTCTCTCCCAACAATGCTCTATAAATCTCACTTTAATGCCTCCATAACTCTGTGTTTCCTGGTAAAGCTCTACTTTGGAACGAATTCAGATGGGATTTCAAGGGGAGATCCCAGAGGACAAAAGCAGCACAAATTGGCTGTGCTAGCCCGGGACCCTCGGTATTCAAACACGAAGGGAAGAGTCAGAGCGAAGTATGACAACAGAGGTCCCTCGTTCCAGACTTTGTAAAGGAAAGTAAAACTGCAATGTAGTAAGATTTTCCAGTTAATATATCTCATTAGCAAAAAGCAAAACCTCTACGGGGCTTCTTTTTTTTAGATAGTATCTTATATAAAAAGAAAGATGAATAATTAAGAATTATGTAAAAGCCACCGCCTTCATGATCTGATGGCAGGATGCATAAAAGTTCAGCTGAGCATATACAAGCCTGAAAAGTAAGCGGCAAGAAGAGCTGTCAGTCACGTCATGTATTTATACAGCAAACACATTGCATAGGCTGGTTGCTGAGGTCAACCACGATAGCATTAACAGCAATGCTGAAACTTCCTAACGGCTTCAAGCACACCACGACGCTTTGATCCTGTAATTTAATGCATATAAAAGTACTATTGTATGCCCTTGCATGTATAACTCCGACCTGGCAGGGTACAAAGCAAACTCTGAACAGCTCCACTGCCTTTCAGTGAATGAACGTGCACCCTCGGTCTCGGCCGTGCCGCAGAGCTAACCCGCCGTCATGTAACAGATTCCCTGCCTCGAGCTGGGAGCAGTTCCACTTAAAGAGCAAGTCAAGTTCCCTTTCACATCATATAGGAACTATGACAGACGCAAATGGTTTGGAGGACTCATTTCTGACAGTCTCCTCGAGCAGCTGGGCAGTGTCTGAGTGGGTTTTATAGCAAATGTGCTCCAGGTTAAACAAGCTCTACTGCAGCCTCTCACTGCGAGAGGTTGTGGCCTCCCACTCTCCTGCTTTGGCCAAGCAGGAGATAAAAATGAGGAAAACAAAACACGTCCCTGCAACACACCGAGGGGAAGAAGAACTAGAGAAGAACTGGCAATTTTTTTTTTTTTTTTTTTGGTCACAGTCACTTCTCAGCGATGCGGTGTTTGTCTTGACACAGCTTGCCCCTGGGGAGAGCTCATCTTCCCCAATACCACCTCAGCATCCAACCAGCTACCAGGAAGAAATTTCTCTAGTAATGGATAATTTGGTAGAGGGAGAAGTGAGAGAGCAAACAGAGAGCTTCCAACATCTCAGAAAAATGTATACGCACATACATACCTACCTATGTTATTCACCAGAAAAAGTCACTGCAGTTTCGCTTAGATGTGTTGAATATGCAGAACCCTCTTTTGTTTGCTCTGCTCTTTCTCAAGTAAGAGACCTGAGTATCTAAAACATCCAAATATCGATTCAGAAGGTACATTCGCTTCCAGCTCCTCAGGGCAAATAGGCAAATGTTTGATTTTCCCTCCCTTTTCATCATTTGATCAGGTTACTTTATTTAAGTAAGTTGTAGGATCCCTGATGAAAAGAGCTCTTTTCCCCTTCTCCAGGAGCATGGGAAAGGTGTCCTCCGTCTCCTTCCTCCTCCCCACCTGGTGACGATTGCCTTTTGGTCCCAGGTCTCCTCACCCAGCTCCTCAGGGAGCTGGACTCTGCTCCCTTGGTCCCTACACAAAAGGGAGTCACTTTGTGTCCTTTATTCCTTGAACATTAAAAGTTTCTACAGACTTGGGATTAACAAACACTAGAAAGGTCCCAGCCAGTGAGAACCGGGCTGTCACGGAGCAGCTTGCTGCGCATACAAAGAAACCCTTGACTAGAAGAGTCAGCAACGCAAGGAGAATTAAAAAGCACAGTTAAATAACCCTAAATCCTAATGCATATTTATAAACTACATCACATCAAAACTAAATCAATACCCCTCACTAGTTACATATGGCCTGAGAAAGTAAGAGCTGGTAACTTGTTTTTGCTTTACCCCTTGTACTGATGAGATCCAGAAAGTCTCCATATGGGAATAAATTCCTGGGCTGAGAAGGGGAATTTCAAGCTGTAACGCAGCAGGGCAAGACGGAACAGAGAGGAGAGGAGGAGAAGTCATCCACACTGTGGGGATGGCACAAGGGATCCACCTGAGCCTTGTCTACAGAGAAAAGTTTCAGTTTAAAGCCTTCTACTCCCATGACAGAGAGAGAAACATTCCTGACACGAGGGCAGGTTTTTTGATTTACGCTGCACCTCTGTAGGTGACATAACCTACACCCCCCACCACCATTTCATACCCCATGTGCTGTGTGAGGAGGCTGTCCATGTCGGGGACTTCTATCGGCAAAACCACCTGCTTAAATACAATTTCTTGGTTTCCACTGGGGCCAAATATTTCTTGGTTGCCTGCAAAGCTTCAACTACTATTTACCCATTTTTTCTTAAATGCAATTTGAACCAAAGATACGGAAAAACGCTTAGGAATGTCAGACTGGGATCATCGGCCCATTAGCAAAATGACTCTGTCAACTGCTAAACCTGCCTTGTATCAATTAATCTCCAACACATCTTCTTTATCCAAGCTTAGACTGCTACAAAGTTGAGCCAAAAGCAATTTGAATCTACCTTGAAATATATTTGGAAGACACAAAACTGTCCAGACATCAGTGCACGACTTAATGGTCTGAAATACAACTGTCCTGTCTCCTGTTTGATTTTATTTCACCAGTTTTACTTCACTGTGCTAACGGACTGGAGAGTGACAAGCACATTTTGCACAGAGATGTGAAGGGGCAATGATTTCAAATTTTACTGCCAAGTTTTCCCAGAATTATGGCTGCCAGGTCAACCTATAAACTGTTAAGACCCTACAAAATCTCATTCAAAACAAAGTACTTCCTGCTGTATAAAATTCAAGCTTTGATTTTTATCATCACTTTCCTCATCGTCAACATGAATCACAGCATTTCTATGAAAGAAAACTGTGAATGAGGAGAAATTCTGGTTTCCTAGTGTTTCTCAGTGGGAAACCAGTTCTTCAGCCTTTGTATAACAAACCACCGAGGAGAGGACAGTTCAGCCTTGAACAACAGCTATCACAACATACTCTTGCACTGCGGTAGTGACTTCATTCCCATTAAGTTTTAATTAGACAACACATGCGTAACTCTGAAACCCAGACTAGCTGCAGTTAAGAAAGCATCTTTTCACTTTTATTTGAGCAAACCTGAAAGATAGCCTTTTGCTACTTCCATAACTACGGATTTTCAGACAGCATCTTCAAGCACACAATCACACCGACTTTCAGGGGTCAGATCACATTTGCTATGGAGGAATCCTTCATTAGACTTTTGTAGCAATCACCTGGTCAGTTTTCATATTTCAGTTACTGTTTTGTTTTTAATGAAGTTTTAATACCTTAAAATTACTGCTACTTCAGCTGCAATCTTCAGTGGTACCCAGGTTCTCCGAGGGAGCTAAAGGCATTTATTCCGAGTTGCTTTCACAGGCAGAACCCCCAAATAGTCTTTGATGTATCTGGGATGTACTGACAGAAACCAGGGAGTTTCTTCCTGAAACCGATATGGAATAGTAGACAAGCACCTCAGAATTCATCTGCCTGAACCAGTAAAAAGCAGCCGCAAGAGTAACAATAAAAATCTTACTTGCGTACATTTATACATTTTTATCCTCCAGCAGGTCAACAGTGAAAAAAAAGATCAAGAGAGGTGATAAGAGAAAAGCACATTTGATGTTAGTGATTTCAGAAAAAAAAATTGTTTTCTGTAATCACTGTGAAAGGAGTACAAATCTCTGCCATCGTCTTGCTTAACAGAGCTCAACAATGCTTACATTTCACTTGAGAGGAAATATCCGTTTCCATTATTTCAGCCCACTCAATCACTCCTCTACTTTCTTCTCCGACTTAAAACCTTGACTCGGATGAATTCACCTACTGAAGTTTGCAAATTACTAATCACCCATTGGCAGTATTGATCTGCACATTTTGCATTTACTGCAGTCGGAATGAGACAGCACTGGCTGGTGAATAGACTGTGAAGACAGAAAAATGAGATTAACCAGCTAGCCTCATACAGATCAAGTTATCTGCTGCCTTGTTCACTTTTCATGAAGCTTCCAGAATGCAGCAAACTGAATTCCCTTAACTCGCAAAACAGGACTGATACATAACTCCATTAGAAAAAAAGATCAGAAAAAGCAAGTAACACAATTTCATGGAAAACAGGTCTTGTCAAATAGAGCTGAAGAGATTTCAAGTCTAGTTAATTAAGATAACTGTGTTGACATAACAGAATGGGAATTCTGTAAAATATTTGCCTCGGTATCAAAATTGCATTTTCTTTTAAAACGAGCAGGATGCAAAATCAGACTGTGGCAGTTTTTAAATGGACCCAAAGCTGATGAACTAACAGTGACATTTCCCAGTTACTTCCAATAAGAATTGCTTCTTTGGCCAATCGTATGCAGCATACATTCTCTAAGATACATAAGAAAATAATAAATCATTACTAAAATATGTAGATAACACAAAGGCAGAATTGTTGCAAACAACAAAGCCCACAAAGATAGCTTAGAAATCTGATTGTGCTGGGCACAATCATTGCACATGAATTCAAATGCACCATGAGGCATCCCAAAGCGCAGGATATAGTCTCAGGTATACAACACAGCAGGTACTTTCTGGAAGACAATGTCTATGAGAAGGGCTTTTGGGCATGGTTAATAGCTGAGGGTTACCTCCAATTTAATGCTGTGGGGAGAAAAAAGAAAAGGAACAGCAAGAATCTTTATGTACCTACGTGGAAAACTGAGTAGGACTAGAGAAACAATATTGTCTCTGAATGCAGCATTGATGAGACCACTACAGTGATAATGCATCCAGGTGAGGTGTGCATGCATAAGAGGGTTGTTGAAAATTAAGGAAAGTTGTGAGAAGATTTCCATGAATGATTCATGGTCTGAAAAACACAGCTTACAATGAGAAATGAATGGAAATCAAACTATTTCATTTATTATGGCGAAGGCTGAAGCAATTTGATCAGGGTCTTTGGTGGAAATCTGACACCAGATGGTTCTTTAATCTAGCAAACAAAAGCATAGTGAGAACCCAATAGCTCATGGTGAAGTCAGCGAACTGGAAATAATATATATTTTTAATAGGGATGGCTAACCAGGGAAACCAATACATTGTCTATTGCTTAGTATCTTTAAATCAATATTTGATATCTTATTAAAAAGAGGCTGTCAAGCAACCACAAGTCACTGGGCAGAGATTTCTCAAAAACTGTATTTTTTGTATTATATAGCAGATCAGACTAAATGGGTATTCTTTTTGGCCATAAACCTCTTAATTCAACTCATTCCACTTCCTCCAATTCAAAAAAAAGTGTTATCCAATACTTTCATCCATTCTCTCTCATATCATTAATTCCCCCTCTTACTTTCTAAGCCTCCAGACAATTCTGTAACTTCAGCATTTATTCCTCTTAGACATAACAAGAACCTAGATGTTATCACTGACACTTTAATCTTTTTCAAGGAGAGTTTTAATTTGTAGAGAAATTATATTAGAATCAGTGCCTCTAAATATAAAAATACTTTCAAATCTATGTTCATTTTAATATTTCAGAGTGGCAGAGCTGCTCAAATCCTCAGGTGAGGGAAAAGCAGAATGACACTTAAGGTACAGCCACTGAGATTGCGCTTTTTTTCCCTAAAGGAAATGTCTTTTTCACAGTCGTAACGACAACCCGAACACGTGCACGCTGATCCATACAGATGTAATCCAGCTCATTGGAAAACTACAAGGGTTATTTGGTGATTAGAGTGCAAAAATTAGAGAATGGAAACAGGTTTGTCTCCTGCCATCGTTCTTGGCCACTAGGCTTTAAATCAGGGAGTCTCCATTCTGATTTAAAGGGAGTAAAGTTAGTTTAAGGACTTCTACTTTTCTTGGAGATGGTGAAGAGAGAAACAAAGATGGATTGAGATGCGAAAGCTCAAGAAACGAAGTCACAAAATACAAACACATCTCTACATACATCCTTCTTGACCACATGTGTACACATTCTTTGTAAAATAACCATTCTGCACACATGCTCATCTGCATTAAAGCCAGAGCTTTAACAAACTATTTTTCACGTTCCCATCTACCACCCTGCTGCCAGTAACCCATCCATCTTCCACAGCTGCCCTCTGAAGGCAGCATCTGCCATCTAGTTCTGAGCACCTTTGGAGACAACGAAGCACCTAAAGGTCTGCAGAGTGGAAGTGGAAGAGGGAAGCGAACAGCTTGAACAGGCACAATTTACCCCTGTAATCTCAGATTACTTCTGTCCTAGCATGCACATATCATGGTAACAATAACATGATTGTGGTTCTTCATGTCCATCAAGCATAGGTTCAAGCAGATAAATAATTGTGGTTCTGCCCTCAGGAAACACCTGGAACATCATGAGCTGGCACACTGAGAAGGCAGCTTCAGCAGTCAGCTACAAAGTGGTCTTTTGTAATAGATAAACCTGGTCCATTAATATCAAGCTTGGTGCCCCCTCCAACTACTTCCTAGCCAGTGCTACTAATTCTAATCCACATTAAAAAAGCCCTACAGGAGACCATAACATGGCTGCCTCTCTATATAAAAAAGAAAAAATCCCAAACATCCCTAATTCCTCAATACACGCCTGCTTTCTCTGGATCAGTAATGAGATTGTCCATGTTGAACTTGAGAATACTATTCCATTTTATGAATTCTGCCCGGATCCTTACCAACGGCAAACTCTAATTTGTCTTCTGAATGCTATCTCAACTGTAAGAACTGATCAGTGCCTTCACTTCGGCTCTGCACCCTGTATATTAAGTTAAACCAGACACCAATGTATTTGCTTCTCTCAAAAGCTGTTAAATGAGATAGTCTCCTATTCAAAACGAAGCACTATTAGGCAAAGAACCAGTGAAGTCAGGAGTACCGCTCTGCCAGGTGAGATGGTCAGCAAATAACGCGTTACCAGGTCGGGCAGTCCATGCAACCTCCTTGGGAGGAGCACGTGGCCCCAGGGGCTCGACCTCTGCAAAGATCAATCAGCTGTGCCCAAGATGGGCCAAAGCTGCTCAGGTCCAGGCAAACTTAACTGCACCAGAATCTGACAATGTACCAAATCTGGTGGATTTAGGCAGGTGTAATAGATGGTCAAAGGAAATTTGTTACTGAAAAACCATTTTCTTTCAACATTGAATGGTTTCCCTCCCGCTGTGTTCTCCAAACCACATTGCATCAGCAGGGGCTGCTACGTCCAAGGCCCTGAGCATCCCCTTCGCAGCACAAGGGACCAAGTTTCAGGGCAATTATCCATAAATTCCACAGAAGCCACTTATGCCCTGTCATACCCACAACAGAGCTGGGATTTGTAACATTTCCTTCCTTATTACCTGCCAGACCCAGGCACAGTCGATAAAACTGGCCACCCAACTCCCCAGACCTTTCGGCGCTACCAGCCCCCCTGCTCTGCTGTAGCACCACCTTCCTCTCGCTGCTGCTGATCTTTCTCTCCTGCCTCTACACCTCATGAACATTTATGTGGGAGGTTTTACTTTTCCAGAAATAAGCTTACTTGACCAATTATTTATAAATAAGTGAACAAGACAGCCTGAGCCCCGGGTTTTTTGCTTACGACAACCTTATTGCTGATCCGTGCTTCTGTCAGGGATGGGTTTTGCTAGGGTGCTACAACCGTGCAGCGAGCATCACAGCAACCAGCCAACCTTTGTTTTCAGGAGATTACCAACTTGTTCCTGTGTCCCTGACACAGGGCTGGAAGTGGGAAACTACTCTTACTGTGTGCAGGTCGCTTTGCTGCACTGCCAGCCCCGATCTGGGCAGCTGCTGCTAGTCCAGATCACGCTCATCTCTGAAATGGTCAGGTGAAAATAGAGAGTGTGCAACGGGCACCCTCAAAGAACAAGCAACTTGGAGGCAGGTGGATTAAAATCCATCTTTTTATATATTACTGCCTACAAGTGAACTCTCAAGTGCTCAGTCTCTAAGCTCTTGGGAAACAACAGTGGCTGAAAGAACACAGGGACACTGAAGAGCAACAGGGAAGTGGAGTAATGAGATATTTGGCTGCTAGTGCTAAAATTTTAAACACAAATTTTACTTACTTTCAAACAAGCAAAATATTTTCCAATTCTCTCTCAGGAAATGGGAACATGCCGACAGACAGTGGACCCAAAGCTGCTTAAAATCTGATCTACAGTCTGGCTCCCATGGCATGCTACAAGGGATTTGCAACCTTCAGCCTTAGCTGGTCTCTCTCAAACACGCACAGCCCTTTGAGCAGCTGTGACAGGCATCCCAAAAATCGCAGCAGAAAGGGAGCTAGCATGAGGGAGAAAAGCTGGAATAAGAGGATGGAGATAGTTCCTGTGTAAAGCACAAGTGAAGAGAGCTGAGAAGGTCCCTCCATGGGACCATGCCGTTGCTAGACATCAGCAGATCACTCCTGGGATGAGCGAGAACACCAGCATGAGGTAGGGGAAGATATTGCAGGCTCGATTTAAACACCTCCATCCATTGCAGTCACATCTACCAGAACCACCTGAAATCTCCATTTATCATCTCCCTGTTTTAAAACTGATCAATACCACTGCGGGACAGCAACTTTCTGTGCAAGTAGAAAACAAGATGGCCTACAGCCCTTGGAAATTCTCCCTGTTCCCTACCAGCTTGACACCAACTCCGCTACTGTATCTGCATCACGCACAGCCGGTGCTGTAACACGGCCTTAAACAATGCAGCAGCAGCGAGTACTTTGCTTCCAGCAGCTCAACAAGCCTCGAGCCGCGAGTAGAGAAAGAGCCCCCTCTGCTTGCTTCTCAACAGCTGCGAAAAGCGTGTGTACAGAGACTAAGCGTTTAATGAAAGGAAAGTACTCCTTTACTGAAGGAGCATGTGGGACGGAGGAGCTGTTAGCTATGTTATAAACCCGTGCGTGCGTGTGTTGGGAGAGGAGTACTGAAGGGGAGAACAACTACTTGAGAAAGAGAAAAAGGTGCAGTCTGCAGACACACACAGCACTCCAGCTGTAATTGGCTTCAAGTAATTCATAGTGGCCAGGTGGCTAAAAACTAGAGAGAAAGAGGGATTGAGAGCATGCCACGCTCCATTAGCGCATGCAGCAAAGTGCTACCCAACTGTCCAAACAGAGTTTTTAAGTGTTTGGGAAGAAAAGCTGGGAAGGAAGTTAACTAACCGAGGGGGGTCACCAAGAGAGGGGCGGAGGGTGGCACAAGTCCAACAGTGGAAGGAAAAGATGAGAAACAACTTCTGTGTCCCCTTGACCCCACCAGTTTTTTTCCGATGTGCAATTCCTACAGCAGATGACACGGCGATTCAAGTGTCAGAGCCCATCTGAACCTTGTCACTACAACAGCCTATACTGATGCTACTTCCAGAGGAGATACGCCCATTGGGAATTAAATATCCTGGCACAGAAAGGTTTTAAAGTAATTCTGCTCCTTCCCTCATTTGGTACTCTTGCTAGTAACATACACATTAAAAATAGCTGAGGAGCCACGCATGCTTCTAAGACAAACCACAAGCCTTTGCATTAAGTTTTACCGACCTCATATGTAAATCAGCCTGTAAAGACTGGTAGCCCATTATATACTATTCAATTACTACAGCAGGCATCCATCCCGCGCCTTTCACAGCGATCTGTAGCCTGTACCAGGTTCATAAACAGCTCAGAAAGATGACTGCTGTAGATTTCACTTAACTCCTTATCTATCTGCTTTAAACGGATTAAATGACTGTGTCATTAAAATGCTTGAAGTAAGCCTTTGATCATAAACTTCTCATCATTTTACAGTTATTGAATCTGATCCCCAATGAATCTTATTCTGCCATATTTCTCCGTCTTCTGTTACCAGCCTTGCTCCTCACCAGTCCTAGCTCCTCAGTCCTAATGCGACTGCTTTGTATGCCAGACCACTGCCTCTTTACAGACCGCGATCGTATCTGCTGATTGCCCAGCCTAGAGGAACGGATGAAGTGCAGGAATTTCATTTGAGGTGGGGTCACAAGGAGAGAGAAAATAATCCACAAAATACAAACCACACGAAAGGCTCTTTACATATTCACTGCACAGCTGCGTGACTGCAATTCCTTTCCGACGGCCCCTTCTTACAGCGACCGGAGGGCCCCCACACGCTGCTCACCAAAGCAGAGGGGGGGAATTTGGGCAGTGTGTTCTCCCGCTCTTTAAGGAAAAAAAATGTTTTCTTATTTACGTAGTAAAGAGGTGAGAGGGAAAAAAGCAGTACTGAGGGTCAGGGGATTTTCTGCCACAAAGAACCATCAGATTTTATCATCTGTAACGAAGGATGTGCCAAACAGGGATCTGGATCTCTGCAGCATGCAGAGGCAGGGGGAAGAGCCAAGCTTGTGCTACCATGAGTGCCCCAACACAGACAGCAGACAACAGACAACAGCCAATGTCTGAGCATGGCAAGGGGAAAGCCACTGCAGATCCTGGAAAAATATCACAAGCCTAGTCAGAAGCAACCAGTGAAAATGAAGGGAGACAAAATATCAAATGACTGGTCCATGAGCACGTGGGGTTGGCTAGTAGTCAAGGAGAACAAGTGTTCACCGGTCTGCAACAACTGGTAGAGACGGGGGACCACGAGGGTTTCACTGAAGTAATTCTGCATTCAAAGTTTTGCTCCATACTCTATCAGGCAACAAAACCAGTGATTAAACGTGGTGCTAAATCTAGCTTCTTGCACCAGTTTAGTCTTGACAAAACAAAGGAACTTACTAGGGCTCCACACAGGAGGGCTGGCTGGGGGACTCTCCAAGCATTAGGGTAAAGATAACAAACAGTCAGGGGCTTTTGATGCATTAGACATTTATGAAAGTCTTTTATAGAAGAGAATGTCAGTATTTGGTCTCCTGAATCCTTATATTTTCTCCTTGAGAAGATGACAACCATTTTCTGAAACACTTGAGAGAGGGGTTTTTTTAGGGAAGTCCATTTCCATCAGGCACAACAGAAAGAGTACACCTTAGGAGTTCATGGCTGGCTACCATTCAAAACAATGTGGAAGGACTCCATGGTGAGAGTGGCTTTTATCCTTCAGTAATCAGTAGACACAAAAGGGAAAACAAGGAGGTCCTTCTAGTAGCCATAGGAGAGGAGAGGTACCGTGCAACATTTCATGAGAACCAAATGCCTGTTTCAGTTGTGAACTCTATTAAAGTCACATGAAAGTGTTAAACCGAATGCTGAAAAACCACACATTTGATATGGAAGAGGCCTATTATGTCAACTTGCATAGCCCTTGCCAATGCAGCACACTGACTAATGTTAATCATTCTGCGTTCCAATTATCTTACCATTATAGCAATTTCCTTGATGATCATCCTTTTTTTTTTCCCCTTCTGCTGTTGTTCAGTGTTTTTCAATGATGCAGGCTGTATGGCTTGGACCACCTCTTTGCCATCTGAGTGTTTCCAAAGAATGTACCAAAGGGTGTGCTATTATCTCTCTCCGTCATTCCCTTGGCTTACCAGGACATACTTCATACTTATAAATAAAAGGATGTGAAAGAGGATGCTGCTGCTTTGCTTCTGTCCCCTCACACGCTACGCGCTGAAACAGATAGGCTGTGGAAACCTCCCAGATGACCTCTCCTAGCACTCGGTCCGGCGACACAGAGCGTAGCAGTGTTGACTACGATGGGACAGCAGGAAACAGCATCCTTGCTGTTGCCCAGCTGGAGTGAGACTGCCTTAGCAATTGCAGTAGAGCAAGAATGGATTTAATTTATTTTCTGCTTTACTCCAGAGAGAGAGAGGCCAGATTTACCCAGTGGCCTCATTCCTACCCCCAGAACATGAATTACTTGCAGATTTCACAGTGAGTAGATAGAAGCAAAGGCACAGACAAGTCCCTTGAACCAAGGATGCGATCAGTCCTTTCTGCCTCATCACCCTCATGTACATATAGTGACATTTTAATTAGCTTCCCCTATGTCTGACAGACATCCTGGGTCACAGAGAGAAACCACCTTTCACCTCATACCCTCACAAAATTTGGGAACTTTAAAAAAAAAGAACAAACCACCAACAAACCCACAACAAAAAAAGCAACCCAGTTCCCTCTTCCCTCCCACCCAAGCAATTCAATTACTTGCCAGAAAGTACTAAGAATCCATTAGAGAAGAATATATTCCACATTTGCTGTGGAAATCTCCTGGTGATCTTATCTGTCTCTCAGTTCAAATTCAAAGCTCAATTGTTTTTTTTCCTGTCAGTACAAGGAGACTTTCAGCAGCACTGAAATCTTTTCAGATGGGGAGAGTCATCTCTTCATTTAGAATTTACAAGAATAAGAGAGATTTATGGATAAACTGAAACAATAAGAGGAATGGCTATGGGGCAACCTACTGGATTCTGAAGGGCTTTGAGTTAGCTTCTCCAAGCAGTGAATTCAACATTATCTTGATCTGACTGCCTAAAGAAATAAATACCTCAGAAGCAGCCTTGCCCAGTAACAAGTTTTCAAGCTATCATTGAGTAAATGGGTAGAAGGGCATCATCTCTAACTTTCACACATATCTAAAGGGCTCAGACTATCTTTTTGATCCCCTGGAAAGCATGCAACATCAGTAAAGAGCATTAAGTTGAACAGAGTAGCCAAGGAGCTGAGATGGGGGGGGATGAAAGGGCAGGCTCCGGAGGAATACACTGGTGAATTGACCGATAGGTCTGGTTTGCAGTATGTCCGGTATTTTTTTTCTCTAGGATGCTTGAGAGAATGGACCACACAAAAATCTCCAGGTGCAGACGCAGATCTATCTTCTAAGCGGTTAGTGTCAACAGCAGCATCACACTCAGAAGATATCAGAGACCCTGGGAAAGCAGAAAAGCCAAAAGACATTGTACATTCAATCCCCAAATTACTCGGAACTAGAAGTTAGTGTCTATGTGCCACCACAGCATCGCCACTAGGCAGCACCAGGGAAACCATTATACAACCACTGCTCCTTCCCACCATCCACCTGAACAGGATCCTAAGGAATGTCTATGACACTGTCACCTCCTTCATTTCAACTTCCGTGAACCTTAAGTGAACAGTCTGACAACTGCCACGGTTGCAGCATGTCCAGGGAAGCGCTCCCAGCCCGCACCCTCCGTCTGTTCTCCCTCCCGAGCAGTTACTTCCCTCTCTGTTCAGCCACCTTTACCGTCCCTCTGACCACACTCCAGTCCGATTCTGCTGGAAACAATCTGGGTGACGTTTCTTGTTTTACACCCATATATATCAAGTCCCGTCTATACATAAATACAACTGCATAAATTCTAATAATTGTCTGCAAACGTGTATATATATATATATAAAAATTATATTCACTGGTATTGTATTTAAATGTTCAGGCTGCTCCACCGCAATAATATTAATCATAATAGCTCGCACATATCTAATCACGCTTTTTCTTGCACGCTGAACAGATCAACCTACGAGCAATCCCCAACTCCTAGGGAAATAACCTTAAGGTCAGCAGCTCTAGCTGTGATGGATCTAGAGGGAAAGCAGCTCCACAGCTGAGCTCCCTTGCAGAGACCGCCCTGCCAACAGCTTTTCACATCCCCCTACTCATAAAAATGAGAAAATTTCTGTAATTACTACTGATTGCAACTGTGGTAGTATTGCACAGAGAGAAAGGATGTATCCACTGGAAGAAAACCAAAAATACACGAGAGGATCTCTGTGGAGCTCATCTTTGCTGTGCAGCCTTCATGTCACTGGGCTTTCAAGTTTTTCATCTTACTAGAGCCAGACGCACAATGAACCCCCTTTTCAAAAGCAGTGTCTTTGTTCTGAAAGGTCACAATCTCGACTGAACATCTTATGTTGTGTCCAACACGTACAATAGTTTTCAGGGACTTTTTATTTCATTTTAAATGTCCTGCCAAAAATGCAAAGAACAGGCACAGCTTCTGTATTATTTAAGATACATGGAGTTTAAACATTGATCAGGGGAAGCAGCAGCGTTCCTGATAAGCCGAACCCCATGCTTGGGTAAACACAGATGAGACGGATCACCTGGGAACCCTCCCATCTGTATTTAACACAACCGGGCTTCACAGACACCACCACTCCTCTGTACACACAGAACCGCCTCATGTGGTGCTACTGATTTTTAGAAAAAGATACAAAGAAGATGCTCTTTCCACAGCATTTCACTTATCCTGCCATCCTGACTGTCTATCCTCATTTAAGGAGAACAGCCCTTCTAGCTAAATTAGGCATCGTTTTCCATTCTACTGTTACCTGTCTTTCAAATCTAGGTAGGAAAGCTGTCAAAAGCAATTACTTTTTTTCTCATCTGGATCTATGCCCATCTCGAGTCTTACCAAACAATAGCAAATGGATATTGAGGCAAATTTGGAAACTTAGACTGGGAAGAGATCGTATCATGATCCAACAGCATTCAGGGTGCCCTGGCAGAGATGCTCTGACATCGGGGTGTTACTTCTCCCTGCTTACACCCCTGCGTCTCCTCAGGCACATCACGAGCTCCCATCCCTAGCAAGCCTGGACTGCAGATCGAATTGCTCAATGCCAAGTGTTTGAGCGACAGAGGCACATCAAGTTTCCCTTCTACTATTCGATAAAATTCTTTAGGGGAAACCCATTTTCTTTATGTAGATCTCTGCCTCCAGGCATCAAATAGGTGGTAGGTCACTCTGATCAAAGGGAAGGGTTCTGGGATATGTAAGATAACACCTCAACATCTCACACGCTTGAATCCCTGACAGAGGTCACATAAAGAAAGCGTGTTTCTCTGGAGCACACTGCCATTTCTATCAGTGCCTCAGCTCAGAGTATCTCCCCATTTTCTCACGTGTATTTTAACACCATTACGACTGCTGCCCACTCTTCACTGTGACACAAAACAGGCAGATTTTCTTCTTCTCCCCGTCACACACACAAAACCCCATTGGCTAAATTCTGACTTCATTTCTTTTCCATAATCTGGGCAACACATCCTGGTCTTCTGTCTCTTATAGACGGCATCGAGTTGCCTGCATACCAAGTAGTAGAGGAAAAATCCTGCACTGTATCCAGAGTCTCCTTATCAGAAGGATAAAACTGTTCAAGAATATTACTGAAAACCTTGACTTTACATAGACCACAAAAAGCCAGACCACATCAGAAGTGGCAAAGACAAGGACAGCATGAAACTGTGACCTCTGACTTTGTTTTAATAAAAAATTGGAAAATAATTGGGCCATCAAACAAAGGCTGAAATGATAACAAGTAATGAAAAGCTAAAAGCCAAATGTGGAGAGAGCTGTAACTTACGGATGTGGTATTCATAGAAATCTGAGAAAATGCACAAAGCTTCAGTAAACAAACCTTGCCAGGCACTATTTTCCCTGTACAGGTCTAAACAACATTTTTGTTTTGTTTCTGTGACATCGTAGCAGAATTCAAAGCAGCAGCAGAATAACAGAAAATGAAGAAAGAACAACTGAAAACTAATTCATGCCATCAAATGACTACAGAGGAAAACCAGAAAACTATAAGGGGACAGTCACTCTTATCGTTTCCTGAAACTTTGCCTTTTCTTTGCCGTGTGATAAATGAGATTAGAGGAGCTTAAAAGTGAAGTCTCTTCTTAAAATGGTTTTGTCTGTCTCCTCAGCCTCGGCTTTCACCTGCAGGATGATTCTGGGGAATCAGTGAAACGCTGCTCTCGTGCAGGAGCCTTCTGTAGTTGCTACTTACTACTACTTCATCAGCTAGCATTATATGTTGGGTGAGGCATTTTATAAACACAACTGTGTGTCTGAGCATGTAATTGCAGCTGAAATTACTCATTTTCTTACATCCTTACTCTTTTGATCATACCAGAACACTAACAGAGCGGCGTCTCTGTCACCGTACTTTCCACTCATGCAAGTGGTACACACACACACACAGACTCCCCCCTGGATTTAGTGACCCCCCGCCATGCAACCAAGCCTTGCACGACTTTTAAAACCTCACCATTCATTCTGCAATACTTGTTCAGAAAAGAAAGGCTTGTTTCAAGCCAGCCTGCTTGTACCATCGCAGGACTTGCACAATTTCTTGGTGTTTGCACCCTGCAGAATACATGCACTTTAGGAGCAACCTCCTCCTCAGTGTAGCAGCATCCTCATCTGCATTTTGTGCTCGTTACCGATTTTTCTACTCTAGCATGGATACCAGCTCTTAAAGTTCGTGGTTCCTGCCTACTGGTACAGGGATCTTTTCCAGCGGGACCCTTCCCCTGCCCCAGCTCTCTCCCTGCTTTCTCTGAGCTCTCCGTGCTGCTGCTCAGGTATCGACGCTTACTGCGCCGACCTTTCCCTGCCTGAGCTGTTCAGGAAATGCAGAGCTCACCCTTCTTCCCCTTCTGCTCATCTAATGAGCTGTGTGATGCCACACAACTGCTGATATTTTCAGGGATAGTGGCAGAAGTACGTTAATGAATTTATTATGGATTTTTGTGTTAAATGTATTATGCAAATGTTAATCAGTTTCTGCAGAACTTTGAGAAAGGTGCTGCATGAAATAAACAATACAGCGTTAGCTCTGGCAGTAAAATTTGTAGACCTTCAGGTGTTTAATATTCTATGGGCAAATTCCTTAAAAAAAATTTTTTTTTAAAGGGCATGTTGGTAAAATTCCCCTGCACAAATGTGAATCTACGCACTCCTGGTCCCTGATGTTAACAAACATTAGCAAGTCTGTACCGTGCGTGTCCTTGTTTTATTCGACATCCACTTTGCACATCACATTTATCAGGGCCACTGAGGCCAAGAAACAGCTTCTCCTTGAACCACCTAATGACAAATCTACAACTTGATGACATGTTTATACTTCTCCTCTCCGCTCCCATGGAAAGTTTCTAATTCCTGTTAATTCTAATAAATGCGATGTATTCAGAATTAACATGTATAAATATTTGCATAGCCCCAGCTCATTCAGTGTCATGTAGTCCTCGAGGCTTGGAGCACAGCAGGTTCTACACTCCCTCCATTTTACACCGGTTCTAGGACTTTCTTCAGTACCTAAACCACATAGCACAAGATACACGATGTTTTCTCCCAAATAACACATATAAATAGGTGCATTATGGGGGAAGTTCTTCTCCCTGGCATTCATTTGGGTAGCACTTGAGCACATACCCTTAGCAGTTCACTGCAAACACCAGAGATACCTACACAGCAAAGCAGTTTGACCATAGCTTAACTTAACGAGCTCAAGCAATAACTGAAGTGAAGGTGTAACAGCAGATGTTTTTGCTCACGCTAACCACCAGAGTACATGCTCAGTGACTCCATGGTGCTTCTCTGACCCTGGCATGCTACTGCTTGTGCCCTACCACCTCCAGCACTACTGTTACCCACGGTACCAGGTTCACTCAGTCCATGCTGCAATCACAGCCAACTTGCTGTGTGTGTATTCTCCAATGTTCTGTGCAAGCATCACATACCTCTGATCTGTCATAAATGGATACCCATGACATCTAGGTTATGTGCTTACAGCGAGCAGTAGAGGCATTTAGGTCACGGGAAGACTCCTGAAAGTGTAAAGGTAGCTGCAAATACCTGCAAATACCTTTGCAATGAGGCTAAGAATTAGGAATGCCAATCCCTGAGTGAAATGCCTGTGCTACACTTGAGCTATTTGGTCAATAATTAATAGAAATGGTATAAATCTAACCAAGGCAACACAGATGTTTATCACGTGTTTTTTCATTGGTGTTTTGAGCAAAACTGTGGAGTGACCCCCAGAGCGGTCTCTGCCAATATACACTTGAGCAGATACATGCTTCCTTACATCAGTGAAGACTTGCTGCTGCCTGTGAAATTTAGAAGATAATCTTTGCCTGTAAAAGATGAGATTATTACTGATAAAATCCAGGAGTCTGTGGAAAAGATCACAAATCGCTCTGTTCCCCATCCACTCCCACACACTCCCATGAAACTCAATGCACTGGATGAGCCGGGCAGTACGACACGATACGACTTTCTGCAGACCCGGACCTGCATTTCTCTGCTTAGTTCATTTTCTTTTTACTGGGTCTCCTGCTGTATGTTCTCAGCTATTCTATGTTGTAATTAAATCCCTCTGAAGCACAGAAATTTGTTCCTGTGCCTTGCCAAAAGCTATACCTGACAGAGGTGCCAAGTGGTTTGCCCAAATCCATTTAAAAAAGCTTTTTTTTGCTAAACTTGACCACCTGAGGTTTTCAATGAGGACCAGCTGTGCCAGAGGCTAATGTGGACCACAGCATGCACAGATGAAGGAAAAAGGACAGGAGGTTTGTGAAAGGGGAAGCATGGAGATAATCCAGGAAGAAGGCTCATGAGCATTTGAGAGGTCAATTAGGGAACCTTGAAAGGTCGAAAATTTCCCTTTAAGTTTTGTAACAGTGTAAATGGTTCATTCATCATTCTTCACTGGTCACATAATGAACTGTTAAATGACCTCAACTGTGCCTTGGGCTCGTAACTCCAGGCTAGTTACTGCCTGGCCGCTGAAGTCCTAACTATAAAATGAGTCATGAATGCTTAAAGAGGAGAAACGTTCCCTGTCCACCACACAGCGCTTGGGGTACAGCTCCCAGATGTTTTGTTAGTCCCTCAAAACACAGTGCTAGGGTAAGAGGGAGACTAGCCCAACCACAAAGGTTGCAGAGATAAGGGAAAAAAAGAAACACGAAAGCACTCTGGATGCCCCAGCACCTTCACCATCCACAGGCATTTGACTCCTGGAGAACTTAACACAGCAGCCAGCAGCCACCCACTCTCCCTGCAGAGCCTCCCCTGCACAGAGCCTCCTGCTCTGGTGGGACCAACCACCACAAGTCCATGCTAGCTTAGGCAGGCCAAGTAAAAACATAAAGTAGACAAATAGGACAAATCTTCAGACACCCACCCTATTTGTACCTAACTTCACTAATTATATCAGCTACTCTTACTAAAAAGATGATAATATTTCTGCTTGCAGAACTTGCTTATTTCTTATCTTCAAATCATTACAGCTACAACACAACTACCACCGAAGTGGACAAGTGGTTTACGCTTTAATTTGTGCAAAAATAATCAATTTAAAACCTGGAAGAAAGTAACACTTAATTTAACCAGATTAATATCTTATATCGTAAAATAGTCGATAACGATAGCAAAGTTAGACGTTTAGAAAGGAACTAATGCACATGCATTAATGAACACCTCAAAACACATTAATAAAGTCACATCAGCATGACGTCATCAGTATGTTTAGTACATTTTTCTCAGGCACTCCTTCATGGATACTGTAACAGGGAATTCAGTCCCTTCTACTCCAACAGCAAAATATAGCATAAATACCAACTTCTGGCTGGGGAAAGTCTTCTGATGACTGTCCCCATACCGCATAGCTAGTCAACTCTTTCCAAGCTCTTTGAGATAAGGGGCAAAAATAAATTATTTCAACATGTATGAATAATAATTGCATTTTTATGAGTCCTGCTGTTGTATTACTGACCAGCGGAAAGGCTAAACACAACCAGTTATTACTGTGACCAAGGGCATCACACTGAAAGTTGGTCTGTTCAGAGTTTGTGCCAAACCATGAACCTTTCACACAGCCAAATTACCCTTGTAGGGTCTCACCTAGTCCCTGAGATCCTCTCCCAGCTTTCTGTGACCCTGTTCAGGTTTCCTTGACTGCCAGCAACCACAGGTGATTACTTTTACTCAGAAACAAGCAAGAAAATAAAGACTCCTTCCATTTAGCCTCATAAATGCACATGCTCAAAGAGATTAGGCTGCTAGCTTGGCTATGGGACTAGAGGCAATTTTCAAGCCCAAACACATCTCAATGTAAAAAACATCATCTCCCTGCCTTTTATCTGTACAGATCCACTTAGCTGAACTCTAACTGGAGTTTCATTTTCCTCACCAACCAGCTGTGAACTTATTACAAGGACTTCTAACTAGTCCTGCTCCCTCTCCAAGCATATGGATCTAATTAAGTCAAACTGCAGCTGATTTTAATCAATCTTCCTTGAAGCAGCCAAACTTGAAGAATCTCTTCTCCTTCAGCACGAAGAGTAGAGGAGAGCAGGAAAAGCAGGAGAGTAGTATTTGCATAAGGAACACTTCACATCCGCTTGGTTGCCTGTAAACACAAGGCTCCTAGCAGCAAGAAATGCTAATTGAACACTCCTCACAAGTCTTTCCTCCCACTTTATCCAAAAAGCACTGATTTGATCAGTCTCTTTTGTTCTTGGCATGGAGTTGCACTTTTCCACCAGCAGCTCGGGAAGATGGTCCAGATCGTTTCAGATAACCAAACCTTTCACTGAAATCTCAGCAAGCCTGCCCACCGTAGCCAAGCAGTAACAGCGCATTTGCTTTCCTGAAAGCCTTTTCTGCTTCATCAAAAGAAAGAAGGGTAGAGGAGAGGAGATAAAATTGTCTGGTTAAACCCACTCTTTTCATGTATTATTTCAGTCCCTTTCCTGAGCCACAAGTTCAAATGTTTTTCTTAAGATAATGTCCTGGGTGATGGGCAGACATCCTCAACAGGGTGTCATTTCTCTCCAGTCCCAACATTTCTTGTGTTTTTGTAATCTGAGGTTTTTATTAGCAGTAAAGACCTGACCAGTGAGTAATATCCATGCTGAAGTCTTTATACCAGTGAAGGAAAATCAATGCAGCCTGCAGCTAGGTGTCAAGAGCCAAGGGGTTTTGGAAGAAGGGGTGTGTGGAGGTGGAAAGCGCCTTCAGCCATAATTCAAGCTGTCCCCACACAAGCACAGAATACAAAGAGATGTCAGATGTTATATACACTGCTGCGGATAGCTATCAGTATTTCAGTTTCTTTATTTGCTAACGCTGAGCTCGGGGAGCGTGAATCACACACCTAACACAAAAATACCTCTCCATGTACTTGCTTGCCCTCTGGCCAGTCTATCAGGGTCCTGTAGTTCACAAAGTGGGCTATTGTTAGCAGCAGCCAAGGCAGAGACGAGCAAAATTCATGTGCCAATACTCGGATACAAAAGGATGCCAGTGGAGGCAAACATTTTTGAGACTTTACTCCTTTCCACACATCAATACAGTCAAACATTGACGTTTTTAGTTACTAAATATTAGCCGTATCTCCCTAGATTTCATTCACCACAGGTGGCTTTGTGAACTCAACAGACTTCAGTCCAGTCCAGTGTAAAGCAGTCAAAGCCTTAATTCTACATCCTGCCTCTTCCTCTTCCAAATTCACAAATTTAATATGTCCCTCCTATGTATCTTTCATTTAGTAGATACAATTCCAGAAAGTCAGAGGTTTTATTTTAAAAAAGAAGGAACTGCAGATAAAGATTTGCCAGAAATCTCCCTCATCCTACCTTGTTTAATGTCACCCCCTACTTTCTCTTACACCTTTATTTGATTTGATGCCATGCTTTTCCCATGTTTGTAATTTCAATCAACTTTCTGTTCAGTAAAATTTTCTTGTGCTTTCTGTATATAAAGTTTGTCTTGCCTTTTTTTCCCCCTTTGTGATAAAAAGAAGTTATTTTAACCCATCATTTCCCAGTGATTTCTTTCAGAGATGGGAATAAATAACATGTCAAACTAGCAACATTTCAGTGACCTTATCTGAGTGTATAATAATATTTTCAGTGTATTTACTCAGCACTGATGAGCAGGCGAATTTCTAAGCTTATCCTTAACTTAGCGGGTTCCCACTGTAAGGAACCTTCTTCCAATGTGTTTATAAAAAAAAGTCATTCTAAGCTTTGCCTGTCAATATATTTGATTCTCAAGGTGAATAAACAATGGGAAGGCTGAGGAGTTCTGAAATCTTGACCATTCAGTTGGGCACACATTGAACAACACCGACATTTTAGCATTCAGCTTACATATTCCTATATTTATGCTCTCCTCTCTACTCCTCCTCCTTCGGAGAAGCTGCTTTTGGCAGCCAGTCTTCTAAGACACAAGTAAAGTGAGAAGCTAAGGAAGAGGAGCTACCTCCTGTTAAATAAAGAATTAAAGCGATGTCCTCAGCCTTGGCAAAGCAGACGTAAGAGCATGATTACCTTAATTCGGCTCACTAACCAGCCATTTGGGGGACTGGCAGATTTCTCTTTCCTAGACCTGCTAAGCCAGCTGACCACCTTCCTTCTCTTTTTCCACACTTACATGTTATCTCATCCTTCCCACATAATTTTTACTCTGCTCTATCTGCAGGTCATTCCTGCTCTCCCCGAGTCCCTCCACAAAGCCCTGACCTGCACAATGCCATATTCAAACAGCGAGCACCATTAATGAGATATGTCATGTGGATCCTGTGACGAGCTTTCAAGGCCTTTTTGGTGAACAGTACAACTGTTATTGTGTAGTAGCTTTACCACTGTATGAAGGTCCCATCTTGTTCCTATCACCACATTACTTTTCTACACTGTGAAAGCTCAGCTATCCAAACAGTAGCTGCTTCTAATCTCCTCTACCGAGGACCAGAAGGCAGATAATTAGCAAGACTACACTGAAGACTTCAGACCTTTCATCTTTGAATGCCCAATTTAAAAAGCTTGGTGTTTTGGCCTCTCAAGAGCAGTACAAGCAAACAAAGCGAAGCATCTCTAGGTATCACAAAGAAAACAGGGAATTCCTCTGGTCAGGCCTTCCTGGCAAGCCAGCAGCCATTGTAAGACAACACTGGCAGATTAAACATGACCCAAGTGAGCTGTAATCTGCTCTGAAACCAAAACTGCTGTTGTGTTTGTTGGAGGCCTAAGCATCCCACACCAGCCCAAACCTTTCATCTCCTTCTGGTGACTGAAACCCAATTAAAGGAGAGCCGGGTGACAGGTTTCACACTAAACATGGCTCAGCAGAGATGCTCAGCAGCTCTTAGCTCCCTGCTTTATCAAAGCTGTCACTTCCCCTGTCTCTAGGAATTGGTAATAAAAAAAAAAAAAATTTGATTCGCCTCTAATAGGTGTCAAGATAAAATCAATGGTCTGTCTGAAATCTGGGTAATTTCAAACCTGCAGGTTTTCTACCATGAAGCAATTTACACGAAAACGGAAAAAAAGAAGAGAGAAAGAAAGAAAAATTAAGAGAATAAAATGCTACAATGTCGAATTGTTCAGCATATCAGAGAGAACAGAAGGGAGAGAGAACACTGCTCATAGCAGGATGGGCTTTGATTAAACAAACAGGCTCAGCTTCTTGTTTGCTCCAGCACCTTTCAAACAGGAAACACTATAAAAGCTTGAAGCAATTCCCATGCCCCTCCTCTGCACACGAAAGATGTTTCCAGAATGATTGCTGGCTGAACAGACAGTCCATTCCACTGCTGCAGGTGCCCTTGCCCTCCTTCAAGGAGGGTCAGACTGCATGGATCTATCCAGACCGAAAAGCCGAAGACCTTCTGCCATAAGGACAGCACTACTTCAGGAAAAGGTACAACACCCACAGTGGCACAGAAAAAGAAACACACCCTTTCATCCTTCTGACTCCACACCTTCTGCTCTCCATGTCTCTGGTCTGGAGATGCTGCCATGTCATCCTCTCAACAGCACTGATGCTTCCTGGCTTGGAGAACTACTACCTAATGAGGCCACAAACTGGTGGTCTCTGCCTCCATCGCTGGTAGCAGCAGTGGAGTCTTCGGTACGAACGGAACTCAAATTTCCATATCAGCTCCATGCTGTTAAGCCCTGTCTACACTCCTGCTTTGGCACAAATGAATTCGAAGACAAATAACTTATGGTAGTGGAGTTATTTAAAATGGACCAGTTTTTAAGGCTCCAAGAAGAAAAAGAAGAGGTTCTAGGAAAAGGCATCCAAAAAGACAACTGCATTTGTGTGATTGCATCTGACATCAAAACACTCCAATAATACGGTCAGAGATACAGGTGTGTTGGTGCAGTTTGCGCAGGCTTCCGAAAAATGCCTTGCCCAGATTGAGGGAAGTGAAGTTGTGTGCTGTGAGCATTCTGGCACATCTGTGAGAACAGCTATGGCAAACGGACCGTGTCAGGCTCTCCAGCTGCTCTGGAACCTCCACATTTCCTACCTGCAGAGTTAGCTTCTCCAGTTTCATTTCCAGAGTTCTGTTGTTCTCTTCCAGCTTGCTGCGTTCAGCTTCCAGCTCCTCAATTTTCAGCCTGGAGAAGAAGGGAAAGTTAATAGACAGTGTGTCCCTGCACAGTCCCACCACAAATAATCAAGTAAAACATGAAATCACAAGCAGTATCAGGTTATTCCTGTATTCAGCACCACAAAGCTACGCTAGTGAGGCAGTTAAAACATACGACTAAAAGATACAAGTTTATATGATGAAAACATAATTTGTAAAAGTATATTAAAAATATACAACTTGAATATAAAGCAAACCCAACTTAGATACTTCCCGAACCACAAACTGAGTCTAGATCATCATGTTTAGTAACCACCAACAGCTAAAATCTGCATGAGTGCATCAAATCTCTTTTTGATCTGATTTATGCTTTTGGCCTTCACAACGCTCCTTGGCAGTAAGTTCCACAATTTAATTATGTGCTGTATGAAAAATTAGTTCATTTTGTTTTATACTTCACATGTGATTATTTCACTGAGTGCCTGTTAGTTCTGCTGTGAAAAGTTGTGAATAATTGTACCATACTCCTCTCTCCATACCACTTTACAGGCCTCCTCTATTATTTCCTGAAGAATCTCAATTTAGTCTTTCCTCACATCAAGGATTTCCATATTTCTGCTTGTCTTTATTGCCCTTCCTTGTTCTTCTTCAAGTTTTATATAGACTTTTTGCCATGAGAAAAGCTAGAACTACAAACAGCACTCAGATGCATTCAGCGGTATAATGAGGCTTTCTGGTTTGTTCTCATCTTCTTTTCTAATAATTCCTAGTATTCTATTTGTCTTTTAACTACTGAGCACTTACCTGGTATTTTTAGAAAACGGCACACAATAACGTGAGATCTCTTTCTTGAGTGATAACAGCTCATTTAGAGCCCACTAGTGTGGGAGTAAAAGTAAAGGCGTTTTTTCCTATGTGCAGGGGTTCTGCAATTATTGACATACAACTTCATTTCCCATCTCGAGCAGCATCGTAAGATTCTTCCGAAACCCTGAACAGTCTGATAAGCTGAATAATTTCATATTATCTCAAATTCTGTCACCTCACTACTCACAAACTCCTCTTTGTGTTGGACAACAAGTTCCCAATAAAAACCATCCTAGGACCTAGTGGAAAACCCTCGGTATTGTGAAAATAATATTTATTCTTTGATTTTCTAACTTTTAACTTTGTATTGCATAAGCAAATTAACGCAAGAAAAATGCATCAAGCTTTACAAAGTAGAAAGACATTATATTATCCCTGACTCAGGAAATCCTAGAGACAAGGCACTAGAAGCTAGGAGAGCCTTCTGGCAAAGGACCCCAGTAATTTTGCCCTGATCGCATGGTCATCCACCACCGGCCATCCCTGCAGGCAGTACACTGGGACAGCCAACCCTCTGTGGCTTTTATATCCTTATTAATCCAATAAAGAACCTTTTTTCTTACTCTATCAGAGTAAAGTTTCTTTGTGACCTTTGGCTCAAAGCTTTTTGAAAGGTCAGATATATTATATCAACCATATCAGCCTTAGCCAAATGATTGTTGAATCCTTCAGAGAACTCTATCACACTTGTTAGGCAGGAGATATTGTTATAAAACGTTTGACATAACATTTTTGCTTGCATTTAAGTACAGAGTACAAAAAATTTAAGGCTGCTTCAAGAACCTCACCGTTTGCATGTTATCTTCCTGGGATTAACTGTGCAACTAATACATATTAACATTGATCTTTGCATTCAATTTTCTCAGGATCCTTTTTTCAGGGTATTTTAAAAAAATTAATTATCTTGCTTGATAATACTCACTTTTAAATGATCTAAATTAAGCTGAAAATCCTCGCACCGTGACAATAAACAATGCACCCATCTGCCAATATCCCAAAATATGCAACAGAAATTTCAGGTACAACAAAGAAGTTGGCTCTCCTATCCACTGGGCAAAAGTTACAAACTTTTCCATAGAAGCTGGCTGATCTACAACATGTTCAGCACAGAAATGTCTCCTTTATAAATACAGCTTGAATTGCTTAAATTATTTGTAAGCCTGACCCCTGCTGGTAATTTTCAGATATTATAAAATATCATCTTTTTTCACTTTTGGAAGCTTCTAAAATGCCGAGGAGCGGCTTTTAGCATTGTCTAGGCCATTAAAAAAGATCATCAATAATTTCCAGAAGAGACACAAAGCTAGCGGGGATGGAGGATGCTGAAGAAGCAGGAGACTGAAAAGGTCGGAAAAAATGGAAATTCAAAATGGAATTAATGCTTTTAATGGCGCGTTTCTAAATGGATTGCAGAACAGGCCACAAGAGCAGCAACGTTTTTCTCTGAGGAACAACAGCGCAGCAGCTACTGAAAGGTCAGCCCCAGACACAGGACTCTCATCAGTACTTTCTCCATACTTGACATGCTGAATTTTAATTTAGAACAAATTTCTCCCCATCCAGCCTCCCAAATAAGCTGTGATGTTGCTGTTATCTGCCTGCAGAACTCCTCTCCATGTAGGGGTTTAAGCTCAGGACTCTCAGATGCCCTTTAAAAATCATTCACAGCAGTCACCAGAAAACACAGAGATCCGAGACACAAGTGAGCTGTAACAAGGGTAGGTTTAAGTCATTACCTTTTTGTGCTATTTCACCTGCAACTTTCAGGTTTAATAATTTGTTCGTGTCCTTCGTGCCTCACCGAAGAAAGCAGTACGTCAAAGCCCGGGGCGCTCGCAGTCAGGCAGCAGACATACCCCGACCACCTATTTTGTGACCGGCAGCACCTGCGAGCACGGCTCAAGTTCACAGCCTCTGCCCCATGAGCTCGCCCTTGGGCTCATCCCTCAGATGCCTGCTCCTTCCCAGTACCCCAGTTATCGGGGTTTCATTGGGGTATCCCCCTTTCCAGACACAGCGTGGGGCTTCCCGCCGTGCGCCGGGGGAAGGTCAGCCCACCGAGGCCTGGGGAGCTCCCCGCCACGCTGCCTCGGCTCTGCTCTCCCTCAGAGACAAAACTTGCTGCTTCCTCGGCGCCGAGGACCAGGAACATCGCTGTAACCCCTTTGTACCAGAGAGGTTTTTAGGACTGACCAGCGCTTTCAGTACTTATCCCTCTTCTAACCTATTTTTAACACTGTTAAGTGTCCTGGATCTCCAGTGGGAAAGCGTTACGAACCATTAGCAAACAGTTTGTGCTACTCTAGCTTTGCTTTTCAGCCCCGGGGAACTCTTCCCAATGGCAAAGAGAGAGAAGCGAGGGAAATCCTATCTATATATAAACACAGCAAAGCATTTGCAGCTGGTGGTTAAGATACGGCCGTCAAATATTGAAAAATATTTACTTGCTTGGCACTTGAATTTTTTCATTTACGTAAATTCAGGTACAGGGCCATCTGTGTACTGCTTTTGGATGCACCAGCATCCACAAAGGCAGCCTTACTCTGCATGCACCTTGTGCGCTCTCTGTCCAGGGACATCTGCAGAAGATATGTGATGCTATTTTATCACCAATTTGCATGCCTCAACTTGTTACGTATGGGAGTTACTTTCAGGTAGGGAGAACAATCCAAGATAAATTCATGTGAGAACCAAAAAAAGCAGAGTACAGAAACATCGGGGTACAGCACAACCATCTATCAACTTAATGTTTGGCCCGGAATGAATGCTGGTGCCCATTTTAAAAGCAGCCTTGCGGCACAAGGAGGGAAGAAACATCAGTTACTTTCTGAAATACTGACACCATTCTCAAATTTTGTGATACAGGGGGGGAAAAAAAAAAATCATTCTGATTAATTTCTAGAAAATTTACCAACTTTTCCATACAGGGGTTTGAAAACATGAAAATATTTAAACTCTGGCAAAGATCTCTCTGCATTTCTGGAAGACTTTTCCTGTATCAGATGGAGACAGCTTAACCCAGAGCTGAAGGCTCCACAGGCACAAGGTAAATTCAAGCCTTCTCCGCAGCCTTCCATAACATCAAATTTAGTGCAAGAATGAAGATTCATTGGCATTTGCTCAGAACTGTAGATTCTCTCACTTTTGAAAACTGAGCTTTATATTGCCTCCGCTGTATGTTTGACTGTCCCAAATTAGAAGAGGGAACAAGGTTAAAAAAAAAAAAAAAAAACAAACACACCAAAAAAACTACAGCCTCTGGTCTTGTGAAATGACACTTGTGAGAATCAGGAGACATCCCACCATGTGCGTTCAGTCTATCTAGAAAGTGCTCAGATGGTGAGTGATGGCTGCTAGAAAGGCCAGGCTGCTTCTCTTTTGGAAAGGAAGAAGGGGGGAATCTGTTTGGTTTTCAAAAGCATCTAGGCACTTCCAAAAGTCTCTCTCAGTCCAGAGCTTTTCAGTGGAGTTAACCAGTGACAACTCCCCACCATCACCCCTTTATCTTTCTTCTATTAGTTTTTAATGTTCTCAGATGTGTTATGTGATTGCCTGTAGAGCAGCGTGGATCTCGCTGATGAGGACATGTCTGACGGGGGCCCCATCTGCGAAGAGGACATGGCCATGTGGAAAAACTATTGCTGAACAGGAAACTACTGAATGGAGCAGAAAATGTATGTGTTGGGAAGACACTATTAACGGATCCAGATGGCATTGAGATGGTGTTAGGAGCAGAGCAGACAGAATTCCAGCAAGTGTGACTAATAGGCATTGGCAAGGACATGAATTTCTTTTGAATTACTGTAACTCTACCCAGTCACTAAATCCACAGAAAACATTTAGGATTTACTGGGGTTGCAGTTTGACAGCAGAAAGAAAAAGTTCAGATTTGTTCCAGCTGAAAAGGTCCTTCAGCTGTTGCCACTTAAGTCTTTAGTGAAGTTCTTTTTAAATATATTACTTTCATTTATAGGTTCTGAAATACTAGTTTCTGCACAGTTATCACCTTCCCTCTAAAAGGCGCTAATGCCTAAATGCTCTCTGCTTTGCTATCCCCCCCAGTGCATGAACTCAACAGTTTGACCACATTTTCTTTTCATGGGATCTGCAGAATATAAACAAATACGATTTCAGAGAGAGCAGCAAGAAGTGTGAGAAATGACAGCATTAGCACTGGCTTTTATTGTCTCTTCAGAAACGATGATGCTGGGAGAGAGTTTCGCATTTAAAGTTATAAAAGGTCTGACGAAAGAGCACTTTGTTCTCAAGAGAAGGCGGAAAAACTGATAAAGTCTTTCAAGTTTCTCGCTGAAAATTTACTTTCCATACTAAAGAAAAATGAGACAAAAGATATATTTTTAAAAGCTCTCATTCACTCGCAGGAGGTGAATACAGATTCAAAGGATTAATATGGATTTTTTTTCCTCCTTTATGTCTCTCCTGCTTTTGTTTTCAGAAGTTAGCTTCTAACCATGGGGTGTATATGGAAATGCCTGGAGGCTCACAGTCTATTCCTGCTCTGCAGACTCCCCTTGCTGGCTTCTGCTGGTTTTCCTCTACTTTTCACATTCCTTCATGACAGCAGCTAACTGGAGAGGCTGGGCTCAGTCCAGAAGAGCAGACGCATCATACTGCAGGTTAATGGGATTTCAAAGACCACAATAAACCACAGAAATGGAAATAACTCCCTCCCTGCTTTCCAATGTGAAAGTTTGCATTCTTCCCCCATTTTCTGCCAGAATTAGTTTCTGGCAGCGGTCTGTAGAAGGAAGGAGTAGCAGTGGAGCTTGTGTTGCTCACTTCTCCTTAGCAGCTACATAAAATTAAGTAAACCGGTCCTGTTGAAGCCCACAAGGACACAGGAGGAGGACGAGCACAGCAGACCTAATCCTTTCCCATACTAATCTCCGTTCTCCTCCCTTCTGTTCTTTTAATCACAGCTACCCAATTCGCCTCTGCCGTACGCAGAGGACACATCCAGCCGAGCCATGAGGAGTGTTCTGGCGTGGACCACAGCACATTATTCCTGAACCCCAAAAGCCTGGGGGAAGATACTGACTTATCTTGCACTCCTTTGAGAAGGAGCCTCTTCTATGAAGACAGAGCTTGGCCCAGTTTCTTGTCTGATGCACAGAAAATGCCAGAAAACACAAAATAAGGCCCAACCATATCCTTTGACTGCTTAAGTCTAGAAGCATAAGAAAAAAATCTTTATGGAGTCAATTCTGCAATGCTGAATAGAGTACTTGAGAGCCTGAGAAGACCCGTGAAGCAGCAATAGTAACCAACAGTAAGGAAAAGGAGCAGGAGCTGGCTTACCAGCTCTCCAGCAAAGAGAGCTCCAGCAGAAAGAGAACACTTTGCACCAAGTCATTTACTGTTAGAGCTGAGCAGTGAAAAGGGTGATTAAAAACAAACAAATCTATGCTTTTTGGAACAGCTTTGTAGCTAAATGACTAGCATCAGGGCCTTGGACGAGTATTTAAATCAGCCATAACAACAAAAAGTGGTTCAGTAAAAAGCGACAGAAAAAAAAGCCTGGAATTAGATCCTGGGACTGTGGCCTCTGTGCCTCCATAGCCTCAGGAGCATGCGGTACTGAAACGGGAAAGAGAAGAAAAGACAAAAATATCACCATGAAACAACTGCCTCTTTGCTGAAACAGCTTTCAGTGTACGGCTCATCGCTGGAGAATAGCTCCGCACCACCAGCGGCTTTACTGGGAATTTACTGTGTTTCTGTCATACTTTGTGTGGAGGCTTTGACACAATTTCATGAAAGGAGGAGAGAGATGAGATTAGTAGTCAAAGAAATTCTTTAAAAACAAAAGAGAGAGAGGAAAACAACATTATCTAGAGGGTTTCAGGACTACCTTTGAGCAGAACCTAACACCACAATCGCGTAACAAGCAGGTACTTGCGAGCTCCACTTGTCCCTGCCCAGGAAATAGGTTTTAATTCAGGGCAAAGCCAGACATCTCTATCCCCACTGCCAAGAGCTTTCTGCAATATGAAGTGGTCCTGGACTACGTGGCGATCCAGATGTTTCCCCAACACACACTGTTCCTGAAGCTGCTCAGTCAACAGACAGCAAATGCTGCTCAGTGAAGATAAACACCGAATAATGAGTCTTGGAGGTGAAAATAAAGAGACTGAACGTCTCCTCCATGAAAGGGTGCTGCAGCCCATACCAACCACGCAGGAGGGAGAGACCGAGGAGGTACTGTAGAAATACTCTGAAAACCTTCAGCTCCCAGAAGACAGTAAAGAGGATGCTGGCTTTACTGATAGAGAGGCATAATATTAATCAGGAGTGATGGGTTTAATGTTGCTGAGAAGGTGCTGAATACTTCTGCAGCAGTATAAACATCA
This sequence comes from Balaeniceps rex, assembly GCA_013401315.1. Classification (NCBI taxonomy): domain Eukaryota; kingdom Metazoa; phylum Chordata; class Aves; order Pelecaniformes; family Balaenicipitidae; genus Balaeniceps; species Balaeniceps rex. The sequence goes on from VYZW01054902.1 coordinate 206,263, forward strand.
GGTTTCAGAGGGTCTAGTGCGCCTTAGCAAAGGAAAAACCTGAATGAGCTCAGGTCAAACAAACATCCACAGTACGCAAAAGCAGATGGAGACAGGTTTATCCCCCTGAAAAAGGGAAGCCATAGCATACCATCCTCTACCAGAACTCAAACATACGATAGAATAAAAAAGCGAGATGTATGCCTTGGGTCTTCAGAACTACTACACCACCTTGAGGGAACTATACTCCAGGAGTGAGTCCCTAAGATTAGGTGTACAGCCCTAAAATGTATTGGAACAGCTCAGCTGAACATGTGTTATTTTCAAACACCTCCCCTCTGCTATGGAGCTGGGCCTTCAAAGCTGTAAAACAAGCTCCAGAGGCAAAGCACAACAGCAAAGTCATAACGTACAGGCCAGTAATTTCTGCTTTCTGCAAGATTCTGCTTGCTGCAAAATCTTGCTTTCAGTCCTAAGAGGCAGTAACGCTTTATATGATGGAGCTGAAAATATAAAAGAATTAAGAAATTAAACTCCAGCCAAAGTCTTACATCAGCTGAGAATAAAAAACTCAGCCTGTCAAGATCTGATTTGTTCAACTTAAATAAAAAGAACTTTATTAAACATTCAGAAACAGATGAACTTTTCTGTGCTTGGTATTTATTGTGTCACCTGCTTTGGAATGGAAGCTGTAAATGCTTTAATAAATACATGGAAAGGTTGTCTAGCTTCACTGTACCTTTTGTAAATTCCCATGTATCCTCTGCTGAAATGCTGTTTTGTAACTTCTCTTTCACTGAATCACAACAGGTACCCCTCTGCCATCTGCAGCAATGCACGAGGGGAAACATCCCTCTTTTATCTCCAGTGCTACATGCACATCAGTATTACAAAAGCTGGATTCTAAACCTCTTTACACACATGCCAAGAGAGCCTGTATTTACAGTCAAGATTTGGTCAAAATAAGAAACAAACAGCAATGCTGTTTCCACAGGAAAGAAAGTCAACAGGGGGAATAGTGAAGCAGGAGCCAGTCTTACAAATTAACTGAGTGCAAGAGACCCCAAACATTAAAAGAAAAGAGCCTGCAGCCTCCCAAAAGACAGAAAAGCTTATAAAGTATCTAAATGGAGGAAAGACCAGGGACTGAAGCTTTCTGTTAATGCTTCATGGATTTCTCATGTCCATAAAAGCTGGTGGGAAAGTAAAAAGCGTGCTCGGGAAAAGAACATCCTACTTCAGAAATACAAGGAAAACATGTTCTGATCAATGCTACCATGCTGTTCCCCGAAGAGCAGGCAGCCTATGTACATAGGCAGTCTATACGTATCTACTTTTTCATGCCTTGTAGCATGTAGCACCTGTATCTGGTGCTCTACCACGAGATGGCAATAACCGGAGCAGGCAGTGAAACTACCCTGGGCATTTCCCTTCTCATCAGCTCCACTGAAAACAGTAGAATCTTCCCAGCCTTCCCCTTGCTTTGCCTACCTGAGCGTCTCAACCTCCTCCTTGGTGATGACGGTACTTTGCTCAGCTGTGGACTCTTGAGACTTCAGGACCTTCATCTCCACCTCCAGCTGCAGAAGAGAAAAGGCATTAGTTCTTCCAGTACTAATAAGGGGGACACACGAAGAGCAAAGGGAGGAGGAGGGAATCATGATGTTCTTCTGCCCAGTTCAGACCTTTCTCAGGATACAGATGTGAAGCACAACTCTTCATGAGTTGAATGTCAAAACTTCGGTTAACGCTGCTTCCCTTTGCAATGCCTTTCGCCCTCCCCAACATTTTCTCCAAGGTAGATGAGGCACAGAAAGCTGATTGTTTCTAAGCAAAGCTTCTGCTCTTCTTCCAGATACTTCCCCAACCCATCCTCCATGGATTATGGGATGCAGAGAATTATCTGTGTGGTATTAGGAGCACGCTGGTACCTGAGATTCAGTATTGACAGTTCAACCTCATCTAGCTTCAATTCCTCCCCAGAAGAAATGAACCACACGATTATGCTGTCTTGTCCAGGACAACTCTGAGACACATACATTGAATCCAAAAGACTGGGGGATATTTCCAGCACTTTCCAATACACACTTCTAGCTCAATCTGCTTGGGTAGGTCTGGTAGAACAAACAATTAATACTTTCTGCCTCTGGCCTTGTTTGGGAAGGAACTCACAAGAAAGTACCTCAAAACTCTACAGACATGAAAACTTCTTACCCTACTCTACCATTCCCAGGCTCCCTGACTTATGGGAATCTGTATCCCTAATTCGGCTATCAAGACAATGCACAGATTGATAAGTGACATATGTTACTTGTCTCTAAACCCCTCACAAAATGATTTATTATGAAGTGTAAGCAAAGACAAACTACCTAGAGGATACTCAAACTTCTGTTCCAGCACCATCTCCCAGCTTAGACCTCCTTCACACTCATCCTTCAGATTTTGGATTTCCTTTTGTCATCTGTCTTTTAGCACCTGGTGACTAATTACCCTAATAAATCTGTTGACAGAAACGATATCTTTCACTCAGGAGGAAAACAATAAGCAATCCAGCCCTAATTATAGATGCAAAACTTATGACCACAGAGAGCTCAGTGCTCAGCATCAGGGAAACGATCCATTAATACACCATTCCCTTCAACAGCACTGATTAGATTTGTAGAGCAAAGTCCCATTGCAATGGCAAACTTCCTGCAAAGACATCAAGCTGGCAGAAACTCCCCAATTTTACAAGGAAGAGGAGCATATTGACACGTGCAGTCATATTGCTCAGCCAGAACTGAAATTTTGACGTATTGCCTCTTTGCCCTTCCAGGCTTACCAGAAAAGACAGACAGAGCATGGCAGCACTGTTAGCAGGAAAGGACAGAAAAGGGAGGGTTGGATTACTCTCCCTCCCCTTTCTGATACCACAGGGACGGAGCAGAAGAGAGACGGCAGAAAAGAGGTTTTAGCCAAATTTCCCCCTGGCACCCCAAAGCCCTGCATTCTCCCCCTGCCTGTCAAAAGGCATCCAGGAAAAAGAAACAAGCACAGGCCCACCTGCATCATCAGGCTGTACAAATGTTAATGTATATTAGCTGCCTGATAAGATTATCACAGCCAGAAATGCTTCCCTCAATTTTCTGATTACTGAGCTTATCTCTCCCAGCTCAGCCCATCACAGATGGCTGGGGATAAAGCAAGCGTGCCAGATAATTCCAGGAATGTGAATAAAAGGTACCGGGACGAGGAGCAGGCTTCAATTCCAACCTACTTCTAGCAGGAAAACACTCCATTATACCTCCCATTTCCCGCGTCTGCTGAAGCCTGGATGTGTTTGCTATTTAAGAGTTTTGTGCTGCTTTCTGGACTGCATGTGGACAGCATTTGAAGATGGAAGAGCTGGTAAATATGTTATTTATTATAGGCTAAGCGGGTTTAGCCTTGAGTCCAACTGCCACCTGCTCACCGACACGAGCAGATAAATCACGGCCGCCTTCTTGGGGAAGAAGGGAGGACGGAGGGGGTGGGCGAGTAATCTGTTGTTGTGATCTGGGGTCTCTTGTGTTGGCTGCACAGAGAGGAAAAAAATGGAGTGTGTAATGGGAAAAGGAGATGGGAGAGTGAATGCACACACGCCCAAGTGAATGATGCCGTGGAAAGCATCAGTGCTAGTCTGGCCTGATATACAGCGGTGACAAATTAGTGCCAGGTATGCTCAGTAGCGGCGTGATGAGATTCTGCTGGGTTTCTAAGAGTGAGCCGTTGAAGGAGAATGAGGAGGGAAGGGCACAGGAACTGTAAAGGCATTTGATGTCATCTCTGTGTTCTCCCAATTTTCAAGCGCCAAAGCTACCTAGACTGAAAATTTGATGAGGCTGAGGTGAGAAGAGAGAGGAAGGCATGGTGATACCTTTAGGGACGAACCTGGCTTGAGCGGTTAAACGTTGACATGGGCCTGCTTCCCTCAACTAGGATTAAAACTACTGGAGAGTTTCAAGTTCAGGACAAGGCACAACTTTGTGCCACAGCAAATTATTATCATTAAGACCTCATTAATCGTTTATTAAAAAAAAGAAAGTAATACCTTAACTGTTGTTAAGGTATTAAGTATTTCATTCAAAATACGCAGCTTGTTTCCTTTAATTGTTTGGGTTTCAGTGAGGAAAACATCCCTGCCTGCCAATCTCATGGAAGATATTAAAAATGTTATTTATGTCTTTTCCAGGGCAAAAAGAAAGTTAGCTGAGATAAAATGAAGTGGCTTATTGTTGGGATCCAGTTCTGCTTTTCTGAAGGCAGCACAGTGCAGGCAAATAGGTCCTCGCGAAACAAGAATGAAGAGCACAGCAAAAAAGAGCAAAACATAAGGAATCCATTGATAAAAGCCTCCTCTTACTTGCTGTTTTGCCTGCTGGGCAATCCAAGCAGAACATGATCTCACCAGCCTCCGGTCAGACCTGGCATACTCATACCAGCGTAACGCTGTGTTAGACATTGCCACTACGTGCTCCTCCAGCTGGACCTTCGCTGCAGTTCTGCACATGATGCAGTCAAGACAGAAAGCAGAGAAAAGACAAAGAAAAGCAGCAGAACTGAATGAGGAAAGTAAGCAACAGGAAGGCAGTAATAGCAGAAATACAAACCCATATTCTACATAATTTTCAGCACTTTGTGCCAGCCTAAGAGGTGGGGAGGTTACCGAGACCACTGCCTTTGACACAGCCTTCAGGATAGCTCCAGGGACCAGGCGATAAACACGAAATGACTCACGGTGGTGGCAGAGTTTGTCCCTTCCTGTCCACTTGTCCTCTCGGTACCAGTGGCAAAGAATGGCCTCAAGAAGGGAGAAGGAGAGGAAGAGCCTACCTCCTCTTGCTGTTTTCTCTGCCTAATTCCCATCACATCCCTTTTCCTCAATTAATTTCCAGTCCTGGTCTCTCCTGTTCACCAGATGCCACTTTCAGCAAGCATTTTCTGCTTTTTGGACTAACTCAATATTCCTGTCTAAACTCTTCCAATTTTTATCAATAATTTCATATAACTGGCTGAGTTAAACTTTTATTACTTTGAATACATTAAGCTAGTAGAAGCCATTACCCAGCAGAGAGGGGAAAAGGGCTGCTCAAATTACAGCTCATTGCTGTATTCCCCCATTCAGCACCAAATGACCTAGGTCAGCCTTGGATCCTTTAGCTCTCTTTTATGTTGCTCCGGCTCTTTTAACTAGCATCGAGAGCAGAGAGAGAACACTGTCCCGGAATACAGCACTGCATCTCTTACCCTGAAAACTGCACAAGAGGGACCTAAGTACCTACAACTCCTGCAGGAGCTTCAGGGTTAATATTGCCCAGGATCAGACTCCCAGTGATTTCCCTACTGTACAGAACACATTAGCAACTCGAAAAGAAACCAAGCTATTATTTTGAAAATTTTTTTAAAGTTATCCAAGGTTTTTATGACACTAGAAAAGGCAGAATAATGAGTAATGTCAGAACCCATGACTTGTGAACAAAACACATAAACAGGTACTTAACATTTTGACTATGTGATGTTCTCAGAATATATTGGAGCCTCTTGCTCTCAACCTAACATGATCCCATTTATCTCAAACGTTTTCTACTCTCTTTCACTTTCAAGCACGAATTTCAGTCCAGCTTTACTGCTCTCAATAGCAAGTGATCAGGACACATCCAGTATATAGAATGTCCACTTCCACAAATACACAAATACCCCAAAAGATGAAACGCAGATACTTTTTCCAAAATAAATAGTCAAAACCGAGGAAGGAAGACATGGATGGATTTTCGTCTAGTGTTTAATTACATGAAATACCGTTCTTCTTTCAGCCTTACTTTTAAACCTGCCTGGGCAGGATTTCAAGATGGTGGTTCTCCTCCAAGTGTTAATGACATAGCAAACACCCACAGCAGTGTAAGAAACGTGTTCCTTGCTGGTTGTCTCTTCTGTAGGAATTATTTAACGATATATGGGATGACAGGAGAAACATAAAATTATAAATTCATCTCCTGACAGCTAGAAGAAACAAAACTTTACTTTAGACAGCTGACTTTCTTGGTATATTTCTGGCATTTGTCATTTCTGACCTATATTTGTCCCCTCCAAAACAAGTACTCCAATTCTCCGCAATGCCACGGACCTGCTGTTCCTCCCACTTAATTCCTGCGGGCTTCAGCGTTCATGAAGACAAGCCTTTCCAAAGCATCCTACCAACCTACTGTCCACACCCATTTCAAAATGAGACTTATCACGGGACTTAAACTTCTAAATCAAATCAGTCCCCCTTGAAAACCACACTTATGAACTTCTGAAAATTTTAACATACTGCCCAAAATAATGACTGAACCTCTGTTCAGGTGCCTCATCTTGGGTAGTAAAGGACTCAAAATCTAAAGTATTTCAACTCAGTGCTAAAGTTAGGATTTGCATGTTGAAAAAAAGGGGCCGGTTTATTCGCCCACATCATGTACACGTATTTCACAGAACACATGCTGGAGACATACAGTTATTATTTGAATAATGAGCGCATTTTCGTGAGGGGCTGATACAGCAATCTTATCCTGATGAAGTGTGTCTGCACGTCATTCAGCATTCTTGGAACTGCAAAAAGCAGGAAATGCTGAATCCATTATAAATGTCTAAAGGTTTATTTAACAATGGGCTGATGCAACATCCTTTGAAAGGCCTTCCTCAGCAAAAGAGCTGATTTTTAAAAGGCAGAGATAAATAGGAACCGAATTGCATGGAGCCAGCATGGAAAGGTGAATTGAGAGGTTGTGTTTGACTACAAGTCTCAACACAATTCAAGAAGCTATTTAAATACATAAATATTTAAATGTATGAAAACCAAGCAGACTTGGAAAGGAAGAGTGTACACTAAAATAGACAAGAACAGAGAAATGAGACCCTGAGTATGACCCCTACACCAAGGTTTGAAAACAGGCAAACTACTGTGCCCCAGGAGCTTGATACGCCAGTTATTCTAGCGATGCTATTTGCGCTTCTCTCCAAAGGATGTAGCAGTGACCAAGGATCTTATTTTCCTCTCTTCCCACAGAGCAGCATGGCAAGCTGGGTGACCTCCTGTTGTCTGCAAGCTTATAAATCTGGCATCGGGACAGAAATCAAACATACATGAACACCAGTGAGTTTAATTTGGGTGTCCAGCAATACTACAAGGTACTAAGACGCCATGCTGAGCACTTCCACAGAGCATTCTGCTCAGCACAAGCAGTATCACCTCTTCCATACGCCCAGCCCACTGACATTCTGAAGGGCTGTTCTGCTAAAACATCTGCAGAGAAGCACACATGGGGAGAACAAAGCCTCACCAGATTGCTCAGTGAACTTCACTCTTCTTCAAAGAAACAGGACAATACTTGCAAAACAAAATATTACTTGCCATTTAGAAACAGGCTAAGCAGCCCAGGATTAGTTGGTACATTTTCTTGGGAAAATTAATCCTTGATGCTATTGTGAAACAAAAGCAATAAAGCCAAAGAAAATCAGATATTCCATAAAAAGTGGTTTAGAATTACCTATTTCTCACTTGGTTGAAGCAAAAAAAAAAAATTTTTTTTTTTCTCTTTAAAGACAAAGGCTAGCTGGATCAGAGTTGCCAATCTCCAGGGGTTACCCAATCTGTAACAAACTTGGTGTGCTTTTATCACTGAGAAGACAGGGCTAGAAGCAACCTTCCAGCAAACAGTTTCCTAAAAATGTACTCATGCATACATATTATTGCAGATACACACAAACTGGGAAATGGACATATGCTGACTTCTGCTTCTCTCCAACACAGTCTGGATTGTGGCTTTTCTCCTCCTGTTGCAATAAAAAGAGAGCAATTTTTCAAGTTTATACCGAATGTCATTCTATTTCATTTCCAAATATAATCTCCCAGAGAGAAGGTTCGCTTGCCCTATTTCCAATCTCTAAAGTTAATACACAAATTTATATTCCTTTCTCCCACTCGCTCTCCTAAATTAAGAGGCGTAATTACTAGGAACGCTTGCTACAAACGAATAAAGCGCCAAGGGAGAAGGAGCTGTCACCGCTGGACGTCTGCAGCAGCCACCCTCCCCTCTCTCCCATCCCCGGAGGATCCTGCTTATGAGGCAGTTTCTATCTTTCCTATTAGCAGGGGTAGCTCACACACAGGAGCAGACGCCAACCCCTCCCTTCCCAGGCAGGACAATCATAAGGAACAAAATTACAAAATTAACTTCAGCCTGTCAAGGAGCCACTGGTGCCTGCAAGGATCATTCCTCCCAAATTCACCTTTCGCCTCTCCCCAGTTCTGCTGACCTCTCGGGTGACGTCAGGTTTCCTTAATGACAGCGGAGAAACTCAGATCTGCGATCTAAAAATTCAGCCCCAGTCTCATCCCCCTCCCTCCTCCCCATCCCCAGCACCCTCTCAAAAGGAAGATTGATTATTATAATCAGACTTAGCTCTGACACAGCATTTGCATTTTCAAAGCACAGCATAGTCATTAACAAATTCATCTACCCCAAGGGAGCCCTAACGAGCTTTCACCTCTCTCCCCTCTGATTCCCAATCCGCAGGCAGCCCACAGCTTTTCTTCAAACACCTCCCCTCTACATTGTGCTGCACAAGCGCAACTTGGTGAAACTCCAGGCAAGCTCGTGAGCCAAATTCAGCCCTGCTGCAAAGGAACACAGCTCTGCTGCTACCAGATGAAGAGGACGAACGCACAGACACCCTATTTAAACTAGTTATCCTAAGGTTTCCATAATCACAATGGAATCACAAATGGTATAGGGTATGACAGGAAACAGTTTCTGTTCTGCAAAACAAGGCCAGTGCCACAGGGGTCCCAAAATTACCATGCTCCCATATGAGCAGCATCAACCATGAGCCTGAGCTGCGTGCCCAGCTGCGAGCATGTGAAGAAGGAAGCATCATCACATCGCACCCTCCAAACCCCCAGCCTCCTCCCGCACAGCCCATCCAACAACCTCTTCCCCAAACACCTACAACACACCTTTGCCCCAGGACTCAGCCTCCTGCCCCTGCTGAAGTCTCTTCTCACACCCCAGTGCTGCCAAATGCCGACCCTCCCCACTCACCCACCTCCCTTTGCTCATCTCCTCATCCTGCCCCAGCAGAACCGCAGAGCCCCACACCCGCAGGTGCTCCACACAACAGCAGATTATTGTTGATGAGCAATAATATCTAATTGGAAGTGCTTAACCCGTATTCAGATGATCCATTTCAAATACTCCTGTCTGGAATACTTAAGAGAAAAAAAAAAAAAAAAAATCAGGAAAATACTTATTTTCTCTCTTGCTTTTTAATCCACAGCAAATAGGGCTGTGACTTGAACAGTATTGATACCGTTACCCTGCAGCAACGCACTAAGGACCAAGACTTGGTATCTCAGTTGGGGGTGCGGAAGGGTGTGCAAACCCCTGCGGCTTTGAACAGCCTGAATGCTCCAGCTGACCCATTCAGCGCAACATTTGGGGCCCTTTTTACCCACAAGTGGTATATACAAAACCATACCCTGGCTCTGGAAGGAGCCTGGCCTGCTCTTTGAAGGACGGATGCTCTGCTAATGCTCCAGCATGTCTGAAGGCAACTGTCCTGGTCACCAGCACAGACTCCATGTCAACAGCAAGTGATGTGCAACACCAGTCATCACGTGGGTACCAACTCAGGATGGTTTTGACAGTTTTGTCTCCCTGAGCTTTGTTCCCCACTTTATGTTGTACTTATTTCTTTCCAGTACTCTGGGATGGGTGCAAGATGTGACAGTTTGGAAGTAAGCACTACTGGACATTTCAGCAGGATGGAAGCTGGCTCAGAGCTCAAGATGAACAGAACTGGAAAGTTCGAGGGGAAGAGGAGCAAATATCCTGCGCAAGAGACCCACTGAGCAAGGGCGCTGGAGATGGTAATTTAAACCCACGAGTTTATTTGACTATAATTACATATTTCAACTCTTGCTTCCAAAGGAGCAGATGAGGAACCTCTTCCTCTCCACCTTGCTGCAACCTGGTCCAGTCCATGCTCCCAGGCGCCGCTATGAAACATAACCACCACTGCACGACAGCAAAAATCCCTGACAGCTCCACGTCTAAAAAACCTCTCTTTGCTCTAACAGCTCATTCTGAAGAAGGCTCACCTAATTTCCATGTTCATTCCGCTCAGAGCCTCTCTGCTGTTATCAGCCTCGCTCCACCACTTTCACCAGCACGTAGATGACTGTTCCCTTTAATTACTACCGAAAGCTCCTCCCACCAGGGAGAGCAAAACAGCTGGTGTCCACCAAGAGAAGGAAACTCCGGAGTAATTAGCCTTAAATGGCTGACACCTCCTACCCATTACTCCTGGTTAGAACAGCCAAACACAGGATAACAGTCTCTTTAGGGAACGTGTCAAGGTGTTGGACTGAATCTGCCGCAACCCTGCCCAGTGTGGCCACGGCACTGGTGCGATGAAGTTGTCTGCTCTCAAGAAGAGCATGACACAGGTCACTTCTTTCACGCAGGAGTAGGCACTTTTGCTAGAAGCAAGTCTTCTAGCAGCTGTAATTCACAGGCACAGCAACAAATAAATCTGCAAAGATGTCATACCTCCTCCGTACAAAGTTTGAATACAGTTTGTTTCCTTAAAAATATACCCTTGAGGAGTTTCTGGAACATTCAGTCAACAAATTCTCATTAAATGGTAGCTTGTAATCCCACCTCTTGCCCCCCCTCCCCAATCAGTTTTCTTATTGAAAAGTCATCACATAATAAACAGTCAGAGAAGAATCTAGGCATTTTATCAACCACCTAGGAAGATCAAAGGGGAAAGGAAAGAGGAATCTAACATCCATTTTTGTTCCTTCATCTCCTAAGATAAATACAGTGGAATCAATCTCTGCTTAATACTGTAAGAGAGCAAAGGAGCCTTCACCGAGTGCTAGACTTGAAAATTGAACTTAATCCTCTTGCTCCGACTCACGTGCAACAACCCACAGCCTGTACTTCAACATGGTTTTAAGAACAGCGCTCTCGCTCCCGCTGCATCTCCAGCCCAATTTTGCAGTTCACTACAGCTGGGAGCACTGTTTTCTGGCACGTCTCGTCTCAGCAGAGAGAGGGAGGGTGAGCAGGGGCCAGCAGAGCTTCACCTCAAGGTGCTTTCTGAACTCCCAGAGATGGGAAATATGCGGATGGGGCAAGGGATCCAGCTATGGGAAAGCAGCAGCTCTCTCCTCAGAGCCTCCCAGCTGCCTTCAAGGAAGTGGCAGACACTTGAAGGAGTCTTGTTCCCCAAACCCTTCCCCAAAGAACAGGCTAAGAGGAGCAGATTTTCTAGCTAAATGACCCATTCTGAGGCTCTCCTGCGACCACAAGCAGTGCGCTTTTAATGCATAAGAAGTGGGAAACCTCTCTCCTTGCGCCAAAAAGCAAAGGTTACAGGGCCCTGCCAAGACTGCTCTGCCCATTTTAGCCTCTCGGGATTATGCCTGTGGTCGCCTTCAGTTGCCAGCAAGCAATCACAGAATGAAAAGCAAAAAGCAATTCCCTCTCAAATACCACATGTTCAGTTCTGGTGCCAAAGCAGAAACCTGGCATTTTAACCTTTGGTGAACATGTTCCTGCTGCCACCAACAATAAACTCCGAGGTTCAGCTCGGAGGGGAGGGAAGGTGTAATAGATGTACAGCGGTTGACATTAGCACTGAATACAGCATCAACAGGACAGGGCCTGGCAGGAGCTCGATTTTATACAGCCAGTCTTTAGAGGTTAATGAAATATTCATAAATAAGTTAAAATTCTCCTGACAAGCTAGATCCTGTAATACAACAAAGAGTTGTCAGCCTCAATTAAGCGATTCCAACAAGGCAGGGCACTGCCATTCATTATTTACCAAGAGGTCATAGGAAAAATTCAGCTCTATGATCTTCTTGTCTCTGTGGATAAATTAGGTTTTACAGCTCCTGCTGCAGGACTCTGCTGCCCTGACAGAGCGGCTCAGAGAGACCCCAGCCTGCCACCACTACTGCCTACCCCCAGCATCTAACAGCCAAAGCCAAAAACCACTGGGAACAAGCTCTTCTAAGGGCACTGAGACACAAAAAGATCGAAAGCAAAACTAATAATGTAGCTAGCTGATTAGGCTGTCAGTTCAAGGGCTGAGACAGTCTTGAAACTTCATGGTTTTTAAGTCTTTATCTCCCTTTTCATACACACAAAGCCAGCCTTGGGCAAGAAGAAAAGTATCCAGCAACCTTTGATCTGCAGGCACGTCCACTGAACACGCTCTCAATGCTCCCCTAGATCCCATAGCTAGAGATCTTCTCATCCTCCCTCATGCTCAGGATAAACTGTGCCTACAGAATTGCATTTCTCGGATCAGATCTCTCAGGATGGTCCTGTTCTGACGCAGGCACAACTTCCCAAGACTGTGAAAGCAGGAGGAAACCAGTCTCCATCCTTGTCACAAGCAGTTGGAGATTAATGATTACTTTGTCCCAGCCTAACGTGACTGTTCAACAGACCAAGTCTTCCTTTCCCTCTGTGGACATGCACTGGAACCACATGTTCCTTCTACAGCTTCTCCAAGCTGCCTTTTAGGCAAGGCAGAAAAAAAGGAGCAGAAAGAGGTATCCAGGACCTTTCAGCCGATTTTCCCCTACCTCTCAAAGTGCTGAACATATCAGAGAGTCCTTGCACCCCCCAGGAAATTTTAGTTCAACTAAATCAAACCACGGGAGTCTGAAGTAGCCCATAAACTTCTTACAGACTCTGTGAGGGTGGATGTAGCCTGGAAAAACACAGCACTTGCATGCATGTTAATTATGCCTTTGGTACCTCCAGTCTGTGGCTACTATAATAAGGCCTTTGATAATATCCCTGTCCCACTCAGTTTATTTTACCAAATACTGAGTAGTTATACTACTCAGTATAACTCAGATTTTACAGTAGCAACATCAACACTGACAGCAGGACTGCTCCAATCACAGCACCGCAGTGTCCTCTGCACGGGAAGATGATCCACCTTTCTCCTCTGCTCAATAATTGAAGGGAAAAAAGCCCTACCTCTTTCTTTCTCCCAGTTCTTTTCCCCCAGTTATAATCCTGCAATGCAAAGGTGAGAGCACATTATCAACTCTCAGCCTATTTCAGAGTTGAAAAGCGGAGCGTTCGCTATCATCCTTTTTACCAGAAAGCAACCCATAGCGTTTGTCAGTACCACTCAGGTTTTACAGGTACACCTGTAGCATCTCCAAATGATGGGCTGAGAATTAGATCATCGTCCATACATCTCATCTGAGCTGGAACTGCTGCTCAGTTTTAGGTCAGACTATTTTCCCTGGGATCCAGCGGTACCTGTCCCACAGGGAGCCCAAAGGGAGCAGGCAGCATTAAGGCAGCTCTCCACTTTCGGCAGCTACGTTTCTTCCTTGTGGAAGTCCTAACCCCATGTCAGCTCTTATTGCCTTCAATAAGAAAATTAAAACAGTCCTGTTGAAACCAAACAGTGCTGCAGAGTTCCATAAAACTTTCACGTTAATGGATCCAACAGCAGGTTCATTTGTGTAATGGGACTTTTAAACAGACCGTTTATTTCCTTTTAATTTGAAGGGAATGTACTATTTGATCCCATGTGCCTGGCTAGATTTTTAAAACAGAGATAAACCCCAAGAATTTACTCACTAAGGCTCTTCTTCTAACCTAACTAAAATAGCATTGAGATATTAACATGCAGAAGTGTAAGGTACTGATCACCTCTCCAGTCTGCAGGCAGTTTGTCAGCACTCATCTACCAAGATCCCAAAGCTTCCACCACACTCTCCACTTTGCCCGCAGTCACATGCAATAGATGCTTCTGATGTTGCCACAGTTTTGTGTGTTGAACATGAATTTTCCAAGACGGAATGTGCAGCAGATGCAACAAAACCAACCAAGGCTGTTCATCATTCCCTATGCTGAGAGAAAAAAAAAAATAATCCTGTCTCTGTTCCTCAAAGCTCACTATATTCCTACACTGTGGGGAACAGCAAGGACTAATTTTAATGTACTTGTTTACAACAAGCACTGAGATAGAGCTCTCAGCTAGGAAAAGGAGAAAAGTAACCCTGAGTACTCCCATCCCTCTGTTCCAGGGTTTACTCTACCTGCAGAACCAAAGCTCTACAGTAAAAACACAGGGAGAAAAGTTGAAACAGGGCATCGATGACTCCTGCACACTCACCCCCCTCGTTCCAACAAATCACATTTCTAAATTAACAGGACCACACGATAAAGTGAAGAACAATACAAGCACTGTGAATTATATACAGAACAAACAAGCAACAAAAAGCTCTGCTAAAATAAAACTACCTGATAGAACGGTGCCTCAGACATTGATCATGAAAACATATTTAAAACAAACAAAATTCATTAAAGATCTTGGGTCAAAAAATATAAACACACAAACAAACTTACTGACAGCACAAAGCAGGGAGGCTTTATCATAGAGGAGCACAAATAGATCAGACAGAAGCAGCTAGCTGAAAACTGAAGGAACAGCAGCAGAATTGAAACGTAATAGTGCAAGTCCCACAACAGCTAGAACCTCTCCTACAAACTGAGGCTTCATCAGCCAGAAACTAGAGAGGAGGACAAAGAACTGGGTGGATTAATCGATCACAGGATGAACATCAGTGGCATGTGGCAGTGGAAATGGGTAATGTGATTCTCAAACAGAAGAGTTGAGCTGTATCCAGGACAGAGAGGTACCTGCCTGTACTAGATGCTCCTGTAGAAGATACTTCTGTACAAGCTACTACTGGAACATCACCTGGAATGATGTGACCGCTCTGGTTACTCATCTTCAAAGGAGACACAGAAAAACGGGAAGAGGTTTAAAGATAGCTGCAGGATTCATGAGGAGACTGAGGAACCTGTTTTAAGAGAAGACTGCAAGAGCTTGATTTGTTTAACCTAGACAAATGAAATGCTGGGAGAGAACAATTGTTCTCTATAAACATGTCACAGCATAAATATGAGGGAGGAAGAACAGTCACTGTAGTTTAAGGAGAACATCAGCACAAGAAAAAATGGATATTAACTGCACATATATTTTCAGTTGGAATTGGGAAGATTTCAGCTATCAGAGCAGTCTTTCAATGACAGTAATGGGACAAACAACCTAAGCAGTTTCAAGACAAGCTTGATAAATTTATGAACTAAGGTATATGCTGAAATTGCCTTAGTTACCGAAGGACTGGACTTTATGATCTAAGAGTCCTCTTCCAGTCTTCTGTTACTATATCATTTCATTCTGGATCACCTTTTTTTGCTGCCTCTTTATAACCAGATTCATGTTTTTCAATCTGATTTGAGAACTGGATATTTCCCTAAAATTGCCTTACTAAAACTATTGCTGTGTTCACGCTGCTGCTCAGCTGCGTGCTGCACTACTCATCTGTCTTGCGTTTGCTAGTCTCACACAAGGTGTTAGGATAAAATCTGTCAAATGATAAGGAGATTTGCTGTCGTCTTGCTAAATCAATTCAGAAATGATGAAATACACTTTTGATAGATGGAGACTTCCTGCACCACTTGGTCATCTCTTTTCCCCTCCCAACCTGTTGGTTCTATGTATGCTCTGGCAAAGCTTCACTTTTATTTATAACTACCGTGGTTCGGTACTCTAATCCCACATTTAATTGCCTTCCTGTTGTAGATAATACAGAGAATTTCCATTTCTGCTAATGAACACCACTTCTGTTGCTGTGCCTTGTCCGTTGTATTTCTTGCTTTACGTTTTATAACTCTTAAACAAGAATTAAATTAGCTACATTGGCAAGTTATCCAGGGCAGGTCTTTCTATACTAAAGTTCACTTCTTTCATATTATCATTATTACCATCTGTAAAGTAAAATGTAACAGAATTTTTATCTTTGCCAGCTATTTCTCTTAAGTATCAAAAGTTACCGTTCCTAGATGTCTGGAGGTCTGATGTAACCACTAGAAAGTAAAGTATTTCAGTAATAATGCAAATGTTTTGTGAACTGTGTGGGTCTCTTGTTTATGTATTGATGCCTATTGCGATTTTCCCAAACTCTTTGTGATTTTTCCGTGTTGCCTACCAGTTAACAGCTAGCTCCCAACTACAACGCGCAGAATGTTCTCTGAGTTGATTTCTTTCATGTATCCTCCTTTCCGTCTTCATTACTTCTCCTGATAACCATCAGTGCAGCTAGTCACTGACATTTAAGTTAATCCTAAACATTATGTTTTCATCAGACTGAACACATGATTTGGCTCCTTAACTATTCCTGACCGGCTGCCCTTAAATAAAGGTCTCCTGTTCTTTGCAGAGGGTTAACAAACACTTTTACTCAAGGCAAGGGGTATTCATTATTTTCATTTTAAGGTGTCTTTATTTCTTCTGTAAGGACACTCAATTTATGCCATTCATTTTGTGACAGCTACATTCTTGGACTTCAAATCTTCTTTACCTCCCACCCTGCTAAGCAATTCTTCTGATTCTTATATCCATCCTTTTTAATCTGCTGGAGGGTGAAATATAATTTGTTCCAATGAGCAGTCTATAGATTTCAGAGCCCACATGGGCCAAGCTGTCTTTTGAAGTTGAAAGCCAAAAGATACCCAGAGCACCTCAGGGCAATGAAAATACAGGTGATACTTTTTTAATACCAAACTGACTTCCCTCAGGGATTAATGATGGAGGAAAAAAAATCTTGACATGAATGCCCCCTGCTACAGAGCCGGACTGAAAGAAAGTGTAAGATCAGGGATCACAGCCATCGCTTGGATGGCAAGCTTCAGCCAAACAATTTCCCCCTGTCTATAAAGGGAGATGAAAAAGGCAAATGAAAATTAGAAAAAACTACCCATCTTCTGCTTCCCTCCCTCAGGGAGAGAAAGAAAAATAATATAACAAACAAGAAGGCATTTTCCACAAATAGTATTTTGGTATGAGAGAAGGTAGCTCTCAGCTCTATGCCATTAGAGCATTAAACTAACGTACCATAAGAGCCTGGGACCACAAAACAGGGAGCCAGATGTGTGAACTCTGTGAGCAATCTCCTGGCACATCCTGGAGATAAAGATATTGGAGCACTAGCCTTGATAGAGAAAACTTCCCATGATGATAAAATTGTCAGAAAAGGGCACATACATACACAAAAATTGCAGTAAAGAAGTGTGCTTAGGCACCAAAAAAAAATTCACAATAAAAAACATTATTTCAGCAAATAAAAGAAACACAAAACCCACAGATCCGTGGGACACCTAAATCATCCGAGCCTGATCAGACTGGTGACTCTGCTGTGTACAACCTCTCAGAAGACTGGGCAGGCACTGTTCCTTTACAACAGGAACACACTCAAACAGCGAATAAAGAAAAATAAATAACTGGAGGGTTAGAGGGAGAGAAAAATCAAAGTTTCATTGTTATAATTACACAACACAATGATAAGGGTAATTTTTCTAAATCAGAAAATAAATTCTAGGTTCAAGTTCCCTGAAGGATATAAAATATTAGAGGATTTTTTATGGTGTAATCACAAACTCATTTCTCCAGCCACTACTGGCCGTGTCTAATTAGGGCAAAGTATGTTAATGATACAGCGGCACAGCCCAGAGACGTCTTCACTTGCAATATTAATTGCATTTAGGGAAAGAAGCATGAATTGTGCTTATACAAGCTAATTAGTATGGGTTTGCTAATTAATACTGGAAAGTCAAACTGCCTTTGTCTTGTCAACTGCAATTAGCTGAAGATGTTTAAATTTCCTTTTTTTTTTTTTTTGTTCTTCCAGTAGTAAACTCACTTTTAGCTGACAAGCAATGAAATCATGCGCTGGAGTACTCAATGGCAGTTCGTGCAAGTCCATCCCACTTTCCTCTCGCAAGACCTTGTGCCCTAGCCTCGCACAGTGTCCCTATAGCACACACCACCCTTCGTCTCCTATTGTCCCTGCGGATACAATTCCCTGAACTAGGGCCCTCTCCTCCCAGGGACACAGATACCGTCTTATTGAGGCCACGATCCTATCAGATTTATCCCACAAGTATTTTACTTTTAAATATCGCTATGTAAAGAATGAATTATTTACCAGGGCACCTAGGATGCTCCCCATCGTATACAAGAAACCCCATCAAACTCATCGGTGAGATCCAATCACCTAGTTCACTAGCCCCAGAGCACATCGCTTCGCTTCCAGTGCTCTGGGGAGGGTGGCAAAGCCATTAGCACCCTTCAGGGCGGCAGCAGAGATGTCACCTCCACCGAGGTATATCCCAGAAGCAGCCCAAAGACCCAGCAGACTGTACGATAGCACCTGACAGGTGTTTATTCCATTTCACTTCGGGCCATAAGCCTGTTTGCAGAATGGCCGATGAAAAGCAATATCCACATCTGTCAGCACCCAGAGCAGGACAAGCCCTTCTGCATCTCCCCAGCCGCGGAGGCTTAGCATCAAACTAACGAGCAGTGGATCACGGGTGAAAAAAGGGGAGAGGGATGAAAAGGAAGGCGAGATGCCAGGAATCCAAATCAGCAAACAACTGCTGAAGCGTCAGCTTTAAAAGGAGTCTGAAAATAAGGCCATCCAGGTGAGACACTGATCTGGAGAGGGGGGACAAAAACCACAATAAAGAATATTTTGTTGGATGGCAAGGAGGAGAGTGGGGCTGATGGTACAAGTGCTGGAGCCCTTGGGCAGGCAGCTAATGGAAGGGCCCCATCCAAAGGGGACAGACCTCTGTCACTTCTTGTCTTCCACAATGTTAGGCACATCTTACCTTACCCAGGGAGATTTCACCTGGGGATGGAGGAGAACCATCTACTACCGGTGAAAAGAAGAACTATACTGTCACATTTCTCCTCAACAGGGAAAAAGAGGAAAAACAGTCTCTCTCCCTCTCTTTGAAGCAATTTTCTTTTATTTACTGAACAAAATTCAAAATGCTGAATAAAGCCCACACCTCACAATTTGCAATCCATCGTCTAAAGCACTACAGAATACAGCCTATTCATGTGAGATTGATGTAAGCTTTACTGGAAGATCACAAGACCTGCAGTTTTCCACTGAGTAACCCTTGGGAATAGGCACTGAACACTGACTGCTGCTTTATCCTCTGCTGATGGATGATGCACAACACCAATTAATGCTTTAACGCTGGAAGTTCCAGTGTCTCCAGCTTTCTGCTAGCCTGTTTAATACGACAAACTTTTGAAGGCAAACAAATAACTCAAAACCCAGGCTTAACAAGCCAAAAAGAAAAACTTCGAAATGTTTAAAAAAACCCCACACATCGAAACATTTAAGACATAACAGCAACTTTATCCTCTGATACGTCCAGTGTGCACAATGCAAAATTGATTGTATAGAATTTAAAACTATAACAAGGCAGCATGTAATGAGATCAGATGGTAAATAGGATTAATTCAGTTTTCTTTGGAAATATCAGTTCTGACCTGCATCACCACAGAAAGCAGCTGAGCATACAAAAATGTTTGCCCACAACGTAAGACCACCCCAGAATCAGAATCAATGAACATTCTCATTATAGACAATCTGATGTTGAAACAGCAGGGAGAACAAATTAAAAAAAAAGAAACTAGCAGATGTATGGCAACTTATTAATAGTACAGCAGGGGCATGCCAGTTCTGCCCTTCAGTGCCCTAGAAGAGTTAAGCAGAAGTCTAAAAAGACTCGTGTTAGCCCTGTAGGTTATGATTTGTGTTTTAGAGCAGAGGTCTGTTACGCACGTACTTACTAGCCAGTGATGCATGCCCATCTTCTCATTAGTAATAAAATTAATCCAGTGCAAAACACATCTACATCTACATCTGTGTCTACATCTTGGATGCTGCTCAGGTTTTTCTTGTAACTACAAAAAATTGCAGGAATCCCACAACTCGCCCATTAATGAAAACATGGGTTCATGAAACAGCTTAATGCTGACACCTCATTTATTCCCAAGTATTAAGAATCGTATACAACAGTCATGAAACCGCACATAAACCTCCCTACTGCCGGCTTTTGTGGCCTCTATTATTTTTGGTCCTTGAGGGAACTGCCAATAAAACAGACAAACCCAGCAGAACATTAACAGATACTATAAAAAACTAGTTTGTGGTAATTCTGTCGCATCTCATCTGCTTGTCCTTTGCACACTTGAGACTGAATCAAAGGCCCCCAAAGAAAGGAGTTAATTCAGTATGAAATTAAATGCTTGCTTCTGATCTAGAACTGCTAACAAAGAGAAAGCAAATTGCCAAAAAAAGCAAGACAGACCACTAGATCTCATCCAACTCATCCAGGTGAGTACGGAGACAGAGAGTGCCAAGGCTAGCAACAGTGACACAAACTTTTACAATGTTTATTTGCTGTTCATTTCTGAATATTTGGAACTGGCGCACTGTTTAAATGAACTGAATTTTGCATGTTACTGCTCTGTAAAACAATTAAGAAACCCCAAAAGATGAACACTTACCATCTCTGCTCTTTGCTTATGATTTCCCACTTCTTCTAGAACTTGAGACAGCTGAGCCTTCAAGAAAAAAAAAAAAAAAAAGAAAGAAAATTAAGTCTAGGACATAAAGTTTAATAAGATTGCACTCCTCCCCCCCAACTAAAAGAGCCACCAAGGGCAACATGATTTTCACAGCATTGAAAAGAAATTCTTGTTATGTCCTATCAGCATCCCATTCCACGAGACAGTCCTGTCCCAAAGAGCCTGCAGCCTACATACACAAGAAAGAAGAGGTTTCTTGCAGAGAGCTAATCCACTGGATTAGCTATCCCAAATTTCAACCCCATGGTCCAGTCAGAGAACCGTGCCTCCTCTCCATTTCTTTGGAAGTTGCATAAGAGTGGTCTACAACCCACCCAATTCTGCCAAGCTTGACTTTAGAGAAAGAAGAGGCCTGCTCCACAGCTCCTGAAAGGTGTGTCTGTGTGTGAGGAGAACTTCATGGAAAATGCTCTGTTGAAGTTCTGGGGTACAGGGTTGGTTTTGGAAGCCTTCAAAATCGTTGTGGTAGAATACAGAGCAAACCCTCCCTGGAACATAACCCTACTGAATTTCTGTGCGAAAAGGTCCCAATGCAAGGTTTGTTCTTTTTTAAGAGGAAAGTTAAAATTTAAGGAATCTCAGACCAGATTGGAAATATCTTGTTATCCCTGTATAATTTGGGGAAAAATGCGAACCTGACTCAGAGAAGGAACTTCTACAGAGTTTTGTTTATGAAAAAGGATTTTAAACAAAATGGGTATTTCGGAGATAAGAGAAGCCACATATACTACTTGAGTGCTATTACTTCCCACATATTTTATTTCACAACACTTTGTTAGCCTGCAATCAGCCTTTCTCTGGTTAGCAGAAAGCCCAAAAAAAAGTCAGAACTGATGGCAGAGAAGCTAATTTAAACAACGTAAACAAACAAGACAAGAACTAAAAAAAACTTTCCTACAAACCAATTCACGTAATTTCAAGCAGATATTCATTAAAACCCTCCAGAGCCCCTCTAACAATCCCTCGCCACACATAAAATGGGTCTTTTGAGTACTACATCCAAACCAGAGACAAACAGCAAGCAGTTCATTACAAAGAAAAGAAAAACATTAAGCTTTGAAGGCTAACTGCACTGAAATGCAAGCAAACGAAAAAATTACAGTCTTAGGGTTCAGCACAGCAGAAGTTCAATTTTGCAAATAAACAACCAAACAGTTCAAGACTTCCCTGGCCCCAGAGCTCAGCGGAAACTGAAAAAGTTACAGATTCTTGCTGTGCGAGGCCTGGGATGATGTGACATTACTTAAGGAACAGACACTCAAATAAGATGAAAAGGGTTTTAATACAAGGCTGGGACCTGGCACAGGGAAATGAAACACGTTCATTAAACACCGCGGGAGATGCCAGTCCCAACCAAACATGGAGCGCATGTACAAGCAAGTGAGAAGAAAAAATTAAATTAACACCAAGTTTGATGCTGAAACATCAGGAAACTATAAATTTGCAGACATCTGGGAAAGACTTTTTTCCCCACTACTATTGAATCAGGTAGAATTACAGCAGCAGGCTGGAGCCAGAAGAGAGTCACATGGAGAAGAATTAGAAAACATCCCCTCAGAGATGTTATTTATGAGAGATGCTAGCATAGCCTTTGTGAAGACTATGCAGACCCCAAGACTGACTGAATATTTTTTAATCAAAAAAACCCCCAACTCTTCTGAATATTTATTAGCCTTATCTGTATGAAGATGACCTTTAGATGGGAACTACTGGCCTATTCTAAACTAGATATAAAGAGCCATTAAGAATTACATATTTGCTTATGGCAGCTACCACTCCTGAATTTGAGGGTCATTTCTCTATTCAACCTCCTGTTAGTACGGACTTCTATAGAATCACAGAGTAATTCAGAATGGAAGAAGCCGGTTCAATCCCCTGCTCAGAGCAGGGTCAGCTACATCAGGATGCTCAGGGCTCTTGGTCAGCTGGGTTCTGAGAATCTCTAAGGAGGCGAACTCCAAAACCTCTCCGAGCAATCTGTGCCAGGCTTTGGTCATCTTCACAGCGGAAATATTTTTCTTTATAATATCAAGGCAACAGCTCCCTAGGAATATGTTTAACTAGATGGGTATAAGAGCATTTTAAAGTACAAGACCTTGAAAAAATTCAGAAAAAAAGAATAGAAAAGACCCTGGCACATTTTACTTCAGGAAGAGTCTGCAAAAACTTTTAGACAGGAGAGAAATAATACAAAGGGATGGGAGAAATTGGAAATATAAGCAGGAAATATTCCATCATTTATCTTATATATAATATGGCTTGGGGAAAATAACCAAATACAAACCTCTCAAGCTGCTATGCCAGCAGAGACCTAGAGGCAAACCTGGACAGCAAGTCCAAAACAGCAGCACGATAACGGCAGATCAATATGATTTGGAGAAGCAATCAGATAAGAATTAAATCATGAAGTAGGTTTTCTTCATTGCATTTATTTCTAGGCAGCTCATCTCAAAGGGAAAGAGTAGCTAACTAGTGGGAATTCAGAGAACAGCAACTAAACTTACTAGATTGCTGGAAGAAATGATTTATGAAGATTAAAAGATTTTTAAACGTATGATTTGACTACAACTCTCACAGAAGAGCAAAAGGGACATATTTAATGCATTGAGAGCTGTTACAATGATATAGCTGGAAACAAGGAGGCTTTTCCAACACAGCTGATGCTGTCCGATGCACTCGCAGACCGGAGCGGGGACCCTCCCGACCGCCCGCTCCCTCCCCGTGCCCATGCAGGCGCAGAAGAGCAAGACAAAGCCCAAACTTTCGGTAGGGTCCCCTGTGCCTACTCTCACCTGGCTGTGATACAGATGATCTGAATGCTTTATCACATCCAGTTTGTAAACATTAGCCCTACCCCAGACTTTTTATTAGCTTAAATCAAATATTGAACCTAGCTCAGCTGTTAGAGGACAGCTGCTTGCAAAGTGATTCACTGCCATATTCCTTCTAGGCCACAAGAAAATACAACCTAATCACCAGCAGCATCACAGATGCACACATTTTTAATTATGAAGAAGAAATTAGTCTCTGAACTTATCCCCACATCTCACTTAATTAAGAGTGCTTCGGAGGAGCTGCCAGCCACCACAGCCACGGAAGGAAGGACCTGCAGAGGGTCCTGGAATGGTGCCTGACAGCGTGCTGAGCCCCTGCACCCAGCCCCGCTTCGGGCATCTACCAGGAAAGACCGGAAAGAAATAGTGTTATATTGTTTCTCAGAATTTACCTTTTCAGGAATGAACTGTTGGATTTCTTGGTTCAATCACCTCTGGCCACTTGCAGCCAACAGAAGCATGAGCAATGAGCCTGAGCCATTTAGGGTGGCTAGGGAGGAGATGGTGTGCAAGAGTCCTTGACCTCTACACCAGCAGGTATGGGAGGGCTATCTGCAGCAGATGCTGGAGCAGTTTGCCAGCCCCATCTCTGAGTTTCACACTGGGAAAAGCAATGTCCTACATATAGAATCATAGAATGCTTTGGGTTGGAAGGGACCTTTAGAGGTCATCTAGTTCAACCCCCCTGCAGTGAGCAGGGACATCATCAACTAGATCAGGTTGCTCAGAGCCCCGTCCAACCTGACCTGGAATGTTTCTAGGGATGGGGCCTCCACTGCCTCTCCGGGCAACCCATTCCAGTGCTTCACCACCCCCATTGTAAAAGATTTCATCCTTATATCCAGTCTAAATCTCCCCTCCTTTAGTTTGAAACCATTACTCCTTGTCCTGTCACCACAGGCCTTGCTAAAAGCCTGTCCCCATCTTTCCTATAGGCCCCCTTTAAGTACTGAAAGGCCACAATGAGGTCTCCCCGCAGCCTTCTCTTCTCCAGGCTGAACAGCCCCAATGTAGCTCAGGTCTATTTTACAGGCTTTTCAACTGACCACATTCACCTGGTATCTCAGGAATCTCTCAGTAGGAAAGACTTGTGTGTTGAATTTTCAGCCTATGCATAAAATTTAACTTAAAGCTCCAAGGAAATTCTCCTTACTTAATACACATGTTAAATTCCCACAGATCACTGAGCTCAAGCATTAAGAAATCTGATAAGCAAACAAATATTGAGTTTAAGAATCAGATATACAAATACAAGTAAAGTCCAACCTGCCCACCAAAGGCAGCACAACCAGGTAAAAGAAAACCAAGTAAGTAGCATAAGCAGAAAAAAAAAATCCTCTCAAGTATTCAGTCAATTACTTTAAGCCTCAAAAAAAAGGGTTTGTCAATTCAAAACATTAATCTTACATGACAACACAGTCTAATCTACTGTCAATGCTACTGTCATCCTCAAAAGAGAGTGGCGGGAAGGGAAAGATAACCTGTGCTCCGGTCTCACTGGGATACAGCAGCTCAGGGCTGAAAGAGAAGCAGGAATGGTTTCCAAGGAGAGGAACCGATTCGGCTCCTAAGGAGACATTTCTGAATTGTTTAGCTTGCTTCCCTGCATCAACAATTCGTCTTCTATACCTTCCAAAAGTCAGCCTTCACTGACAACGCTGGAGGAGGCTGGTCAGGGAGGGTTTAATGAATGAAACCAAAGCAATCTGGTGGTTACAAGGCAGGTGTTAATACCGATTGCATCAACAGCCCCACACTCTTCTCCGGGGGCTGAACGTGAGCCGACTGCCCTGACCGATAGGCAAGCAGCTCAAATGTGAGACTCACTTGTAGGAAAAAATTAGCTACTCAATCTCTAATGAACAGTCTTTCTCTACACAACAATACCCTCCGCTCTACAAGCAATTAGCAAATCGAAGCGCTCTCTTTGTGGACCTGCATTAATTTACTCCTCGATGTTGCACATTAAATAGCTCATAGGTACGGCACAGCACAGTAGTAGCAACAGCCAAAGCCATAAAATTAAAGCTTGCTTCAAAGAGTTAGGGAAGCAAAATTATGCGTGCTGCATACAGGGAATAAATCAAAACAACCTTCATTTGGAAACATCATTTTAGTCTTACGCTTTCATCAAAAAACATGATTATCTTAACAGACACATTAATACAACGTAGGTACTTTACAAGGGAGAGAAACAAGCAGCACATTCACTACCTCAAAATAAAGAGAGTCATTTTCATTCTTCCTCATCGGGGTGAAATACCTGGGAATACACATAGCTGCCTATTCCAGGGTTGTGCTTTCACAGCTATAAATCCCAGCTGCGGGTCCCCAGAAGGAAGGCCACTTGTTGGAAGGGCAGCACCACCACATGGGAGGGGAAGAGGAGGAGGTTCAGCCTGGCAGAGCTGAAACACAGCTGCAAAACGTGGCATTTTTACAGCATGCCAAAGCCCAAGATACCCTCAGCAGTATTTTATATGCAACAGTTGTATGCAAATGCAAGTCAAGTGTGAAGATTGGCAAATTTAGGTATAATGTTAATTAATAGCTATTTCAAATTAATTAACTTCCAAGATAAATTCTTGCCTCTCCTCTTTGAGAAACTTAACACACAACTTAAATTTACAAGGATATATCAGCTTCCAATCACAGAAATATGGCATCTTGTATGTTCTAACATGCCCAATAATTTGAGTTTCCTTGTGCTGTCTGTCCCCCATTCGCAGGGTAATTTCACAGTAACTTATTTATCTAATCACTTACAAAAGAAGATATAAGATGAAGCTTCTTGGCTCAAGCTAGACGGCCTTAATGTATGGCTAAAGTGCGATGTGACCTGTAACGGGTTCCAAGCCAGCATATCTTATCTGATGCCATAAGCTGGGAAAGAAGGAAAAAAAAAAGCACAACATCGCCTCTTTGATCATTCAGGAGACACAAGGAAAATATGGTGCATCAAAGCTGCAGCTGAAATACAGAAGGAAAACCCAAAACATGGCTGCACTCCCAGGACAATTCTGATAAGGAAAGCACTGCCTGGAACACTTACGATGCAATCATAGATTTAAAAACATATAGCTCTATGCATCATGCTGATGAGTTACATGGAACAATAGAGGATTATCATGAGAACACTTTGAAGAGAAGGTCGCAGTCACTAATCATCTTGCACACAAAGATATTTTTATAAGATTCTGGCTTGTAGTGAAAACAGGAGGAAAACTTTGATTTCACAAAAGCCACAGACAGCTTATATATGGGGGTGGCAGAGGCTGAGAGAGAAGCAACTCATCAGTCACTGCCAGTTAGACTTCAGTTTATTTGCATGCTGTGATCCTGCATATTAAAATATTGTGAGAACCGAAATGAAATTTTCATTAGTGTTCAATCTGAAGTCTCACCCATGGGATTCAGCTTTCAACAGTTAATGCATGCATTTGCCTGTTTATACTTTAAAGTTATATATCCATTCATTCCATGCTACCTTCCACCGTCAACCCACCAGCACACCATTACTGCAGATCGGTAGCAGTACAGTATTGTTTCAGCATCTCTGAAGCGCACTACAAAATTACACTGGGTTAAAGGGTCATTTCTAATTTAAAATATTTTGATGCTTTTTTAGATGAAATTACTGATCTTTCACAAAATTGCATCAGCTGAGATCACAATCAGGAAGACAGTTTAGTATCAGACATTGCTAAATAATTTCCTTGCTGCTTTACAGATTCAATTTTGCTGTTCTCAAGAAAGTTCTCCTGGTTATAAAATCAAACGCACATCCTTTATAAAGTGGGAAATAACAGCTACAAATAAACCCTGGTGTTGTCTCAAAAGCATCAAAACCACCATGTTATTTTACAGGAGCTGGACTGGAGGTGGCGGGGGGCTCAGTCCAATGCAAAGTTGAAGGGGAAAATTCCCCAACAACTTTTGCATGTGTTTCAGAAATTTATATACAGCGAAGCAACCTTGACTCTGCCTTGAAGAAAAGCTGCAATGGGCAAAGTAGAGACCATTAGTTACTGACATAATTTATATTATGTCGATAGGCTTACAGCTCAAGGAAAAGCATGCGTCTCAGGCCACAGCTTATGTGGTTTTCCAAGTAATTTAGTCCTTCTTAATTTTACCCCAAGCAAGGACACAAAAGACAGGAAACTAGAATGCCTGTAAGCAAGATGTCCCACATCTCCAGGGACTCCAGGACAGCAAACCGCAACACCCAGGGACTGAAGGCTACTGCTCTGTGCACAGTAGAGAAGGGTGTTTTTCATCAAAAAAGCAAGAGCTGCTACTTCTTTGAGAACGTTTTCTACTGGATTTGATGTGCAGCAGGGAAATGCCGCCCCCAAGTGAGAGACAAAAAGCAGCTGGTTACCAAAATGAAGGCTGAATAAAGCAAAGGCTCTTGGGTGCTAGACAAAAAAAAATGATACTGCAAATTGAGACATTGCTGAAGTCATACTTATAATTACTGAAGATACAGGGAAAACATCTGCAAGATACGGGCTCCTGTCAACACACTATCAAGATTTACTGGACAAAGAGATAATAACCAAACCTTTCTCTTGCTCTTAAGTCTCAAGGACAGACCAATCGCTCTTCTTCTCTTTTAAGAGACACAGACACTTAGTAATGTCAAGAATTCTCGACAGTAAACTTTTTATAATGAAATCACCCCCAAATTCTCACTGGTTATGCTGTAAGAAAGGGTTGTAAACAAAGCCACTGTGGAACAACTGATACAAGGAAGACAGGATTTCAAGCAGAAATTGCCCACATCCTTATTCCTGGCAAGTCACTTGACCTACTTAAAATAAGCTGCACAGTTCTGCAGCAGAGACCTGGCTTTTGTTCCCACTCTGCCCAACAACCGCTGAGAGACCCGGGGCACAGTACTAAACTCTCTGAAACTCCTTTTTTCCTTCCCTCTCTAAGGTAAAGATAATACTCACTCTGTAATACCATCCAAAAATCTTTGACCAAAGGTAATCTCTGAGCACAAGGTGCCGCTACTGACACAAGACGCACGTGATGGGCCACACCACTCGAGCAGTAAAAGGATTGAGCACCATGTTAAGTGCAGAACTCGAGCACCTCCACGTTCAGAGGTGGCGGTAACCTAATCTCCCTGATCCTCAACGCAAAGGTGACCTTCACAACTGCAATAAAATGTAAAACTTGAAGATCCTGAACTTCTCAAAATCTATTCCATCAACAGTGTTCGCGCAGTCTCCCAGGCAGATGCTGTCAGGTAAGGAACACAGTACCAAAGCAAATTCGGAGATGGAAAAATGCACAGCATTATATTCAGGAAAGGATGAGCCCCTGGAGATCGGACAGCCCTGTGCCAGACTGAAACACTTACAAAGAAAGCAGGTAGGTGCAGGTAGGTAGGAAAATAAGGGGCTCAGGTGTTACCAGATTTTTCATGTGACAAAAAAAAAAGACATTAGATTTGCAAAAGCATCTCAAAACAAAAGCGAGCATTTGTTGTTTTACTCTCTGAGCTGCAGCTGAGGTTGAGGCGAGATTGAGGGGCAACAGCCGAGCAACTCCTCTCCCCTCCTGTTTTTCCTTGATGTTTTCGTTCAACACCTTGTTAAGAAGGAGCACAGAGACCAAAAGATTAGCACGGCTCTGCTGGGAATAATATACTTCTGCAATAGGTCTCCTTCCCTCCATCCTAATCAAATGGTGCTGCAGCCCCTGGGGAGAGAATACATTGCCAAACAAAAAATGTGAGTTTGCAGCTGCTTCCTCAACAGCAAAGGGCAGCCTGACTGATGAAACTCTGCCAAGCCAATTGCTTCGAGCATTATGCAGTCGGCCAGTGCAGCATCTCCTGGACACACACGAGTGACTGCCCGATGCTGATGGACTCTCCAAAGGAGTCATTCCCCATCACCTGAACACCCATCAGAGAAGCCTCTGCCATTAATATTCTCTTTGTGGGCTCAGAAATATTCCTACCTCAGAAAAGCAGATGAGTGTGCAGTCGTAGCAGGGAGTCCCTTCTCTTTTGCGGCTCCCCTAGCAAAATTTTTAACCCAGCAGTAGAAAGATAACCTGGCATAAAATCTGTCCGTTGAGGGTTGGCCGCAAATCTCTTGCCAGGAGTAAAACAGATTATTAATATATTAGTGCAACTAAAAAACATTAGGAGAGTATCAGCCCATTCCACAGGGAAATAGCAAAAAGAGAAAGGAATACAAATCATTTGGAGGACACTAAAGAGAATTAATTTTACTGTGCTGTGATCAAATCTCTAAAGCTGAAACGAAGGGACACCAGCACCGGATTCTGAAATGAATGTAGCACCTCTGGGAATCTGGTCATTCATCGCTATTTAAGTGATCTGAAAACAGGTACTATAAGCGATAGGGATCCAGTGAGCACGATGTTTTCTTCAAGTTGCATTAACCCTTCTTGACCTGGGAAGCAGTCCTAGAGACTACAAACAGAAGACACAGTAGCTAACAGGAACAGAATCCCTTGCTATTAGATGTAATAATGAAGTTGGTTGGGGAAGGGGGGAGTAAATGTTTGTGCATTTGTTTAATTTGCTGGAAAAGTTTTAACTCCAGCAATTTTTTTTTTTTTTGCCTCCTTTAGATTATCAGCAGAATGAGTTCAGGCTCCAAAACCCCTGTCTTGATGAAAGCAACCATTAACACTCACCAAACCCAGAAAAAGGTAATCTCAAAAACTAAATGTGGCGGCAACATGACGCCCAGTATCTCTACTAAATTATGAGCTTTTCTGCCACTCTCTCCTACTCATTTTTTCCAGTACCACCTCCCTGGATCTAAGTCCTCCCCTTGTCAGTTGCCTCCAGCTAGGTTTGATAGCTAAAGTGAAAGAAATGACATTTAGTTGTTGAAGTCTGTAAATTAGCCAACAAAAATGTTCACTCTTATCCATTCATCAGAAAAAATGGTGGAATTACATCTCTACCTAAAAAAGCCCTTCTAATTTCAGCCCAATGAGTCAGCATTGCTGCATCTCATCACTAAGAATGATTCATTGTCACTGCACTTCTCAAAGTCAAGAATAAGGGTATTCACCCCAATTCACTGTCATCTTGTAACTACTCTGGATCCAGGCACTGTGTTTGCATACAGTACTGTTATAATGATTTATATGAGTGTGTCACTTTTAATTTAAAGGTATAAAGAGCTATCATCAGTCCACCAACCATAAAGCAACACTTTTTCAGTGGCCTGACAGTGGAATACCTGGAAAATACTCTTGCTTGCTAAGAAGAAGAGGTCTCTACGCCCCTTGCCTAAGAGCGGCGATGCTTCTGAAGACATGAGTGGATGGCCAGTGTCTTTGGAGAGAAACACTAATACTTGGTTATGAGTTAAAGGCAGCTTTTCAAGGGAGTTAGAATCTGAATAGAAATTCAGACAAAAGCAGTATGGATGGAAAGCGGCTGTCCCAAATGGAAGCAGTGGTGAGGAAGAGGGGTTTGTGCATGGATTAGACCCCAGGCAGAAGATCTGTAGCTGGATGAAACAAAGAATATTGGAAGTTAAACAGCAGCACAGCTGTGGTTTTCTTTTTATGCAAGTCTCCTAATATCACAGTTGCTTTAGTTAACCTTTCTAACTATTAAAACAAGGCTACGGAACAACTCATACTGACCTAAGCAACCCAGAGTACTCAATGGTAGCACCTTCCTCTAAGCTGCCCAAGGCTGTTTGGCAGCTGGTGACGTGCGGTGATAGTTCAGAAAAGATGTATTTAATGATATACGTGTGCTATGAGCCCCGTCCCTAACTATATTTCACTGCTATCCACACAAAGACACTCCCAAGAGGAGCCCACAGGCATGCCAGCACACTTCCCAGTGCAACTGCTGTGAGCCAGCCGGCAAACGCCATTGGGGAAGTGAAGATTCATGTTTAAATCAAACCTTTTTTCTTCTGATTTAATTTTAATCTAGCTTGGTTTCTTGTCCTGGTTCTCTGTACTACTGCACAGGTTGTGCTAGCTCAAATAAAGGTCAGGAAGGGGTTTAAGCCAGCACTGCCCTTGGCTTGTGAAATTACAGCCGGCGTATTTTTGGCATCCAGCAGAACAGTGGGTAATGTGCCTAAGCCTCGGAGGGTCTCCAACAAATTTGAAACACTCTTGGAAGTTGCTAGGTAACAATGTTCACCGCCCGGACAAGATTGTGCAATGTTTGCTCTGAGGAAGCAATGCTTGTATTGTCCTTGCTTCCACCCGGGGAACGCATTTGCTGAGGACCCGTCTCCTCAGCTGCCAGAGTATTTCCAGTCTCTAGTCTGGGTGTGTAGCTGGATTTTGCTCAATAAAGCAAACATTACATTTTAAACATAGCTATTATAATTAGCAGAAGCTCATTGCTCAATTCCCCTTCCAGACAGGGATTTCCAAATGTCACAGTGTGCTTAGCACAGCTGATCTGCGCCGACAGCTGCTCAAAACGCGACTGACCTAGGAGGGTCCAAAGAGAAGAATCAAGTCCTGCCAGGGGAGGTGAGATGAAAAAACAAACAGGATAATTCTCCTCCTTCATCCTGTACCTTCATTTTCTTGTATTATCTGCACACCAGAGCGAGCAAGGCAAGTTTAGCAGAGAAACTCTCTTCTTCCAATGCAGAATTCACGCTTAAGGCCAAGCAGGAATTTCCTACCTGTTCTCTGGGTCAGCACCCCAGATGACTCTGCCTCGTCCTGGTTGTCCTGCCAGGGTATCATGGCATAAAACCAAAGAGCAGTAAGGGGGGAAACAAAAAAGGGGAAAAAAAACCCAAACTAGCACAGCTACTGGCTCCTAAAACCATTTTGCAGAGGCTCTGGCAAATGCAGAGGCCCAGTTTAAAACAGCATTTGCTTTCTAAATCTGTTTTGGAAAAGCAAAAACAACCTTAGTCCTTACTAGTAATATGCAGCATTAAAAAAAATTGCAAGTATCTTTGCCCAACACATACCTACCCACAACAAAGACCTTTACATTTCCAGGTATTGTATAAATCAGTGGTTTCCAGCCTCCTTGCAGACAGGCTTCACTTCAAAAACCCTGGCAACGCTCCACACCTCAGCACGTCCCATGGAGCCAGCAAAAGTCCAGCCGAGTTTATTAATTTAGGTCTCATGCAACATCTCACCTATGATGTACTTGTGTCTCACCCACAACTCCTGCCTCAATGTTTGGATATACCAGTGTAAACTTCTTATGCTTCTCCCACACCCCGCGAGGCGCTGAGGATGATGAGCACCGACCCTGCTCAACAAAAGGAGAAACCAAAGCACGAAGGCCATGTGTCCTTTGCAACGCCACAGAGGCAGTCGCAATTTACAATTATAATATTATACCTCACCGGTTTTCTACTACAAACAGAGTAGGATTTAGAGCCAGAATTTGTCTGAAGTTGTAGGAAAAAAGAGGGGGCTTAACGGTACCTCTATCCAAAGACAGTCCTGACACTGAAAAAGTTAAAAATCCTCCAGGATGACAACTGGAAGCAAAAAATCGTATAAAATACATTTTTACCACCCTCAAATAAAATCAGACATCCCTGCACACCATGGTCATGCTCCTCTAACTTCCTTGAAGAGGAGCAAAACTCTTCTACTGTTATTTGAGAATTTATTCAAAATAAAAAAATCCCAGTGGAATTTTAGCACACTGTCGAGGCTCCAGCAAAAATCATAAAAAAGCAAACAAAGTAAAAAGATCCCCTCTTGGCACGCTCTTGAAAGAAGGATTCACCACATTTCTAATTGACTGCCACCATAGCTTAAATGAATCATCTATAAATAGGCAACATATGCAAAGCAAGCACTTGAAGGAAACAGCAAGATTTTTTGTTGTTGTTTTCTCTTGTTATTGCTTACTCGTTTGTTGGGAAGGAGGTGGCTAACAAGGTAGAAGAAACATGGTAAAAATATAGAGAAACAGAAAATGATGGGGTGTGGGAAGGAGGGGTAAAAAAACATAAAGATGTTCAGATGTATGACATGCACAAATACAGTTTTGCCTCTAGTTTTCCAGAGCACTGAAGGACGAGGGATGGGAGAAGGCACACAGCTATGTCAGAGCATGAGTTAGTAACTGTGCCACGCTCGAGGTTAGCAGGGGCAGAGACACAAAGAGGTAACAGAGGCAGCATCATGCAGAGCACAGCACCCAAGCATGATGCTGATTTTGGTGCAGTTCATTCAGAAACAGCGCTCAGGCTCAACGTTATGACAGAGCTGCTTTCTGTGGGCAAACTGAAGCTGGTAGTTAAACCATGAGTACCCAGGGAAGACATGCTTGGGACTTAAGACCAAGGATGCCCTGAAGATCCCCACATACCCACCACCTGAAAAAGGCTTTTATATTATCATAAAAGTCTTACCTGAAAACTCAAGCTCCTGTGGGTCATCTTGGACTAATTTCTAGTCTTTTCTACATATCAGATTCAACATACTATTAAGTGCAGTCGTTAAAGTAAAGCACTGGAAGTGTTCCTGCAGCTGTGTTGTGGTAAGAGTCATCCAAAATAGGAGTGGGCTCAAAACTACTCAAGTTAAGCAGCCATCCACATCATAAGAAAAGTGAAAATACTCATGTCAATGAACTACAGAGCTGGGGGAATCAGAGTCATTCCCAGAGAGGATCTAGTTTTTGGAAAGCATTTGCAGGAAAATTTCTAATAAATCCCCTTTTATAATATTGAATAACCATTTCTCAAAATAACTGGAATTTTTATTTCACAGCTCTTGTTCCAACCTGTCTGCTCACTCTCCTCCTCTCTCCCACAGCTAGTCTGACTGCCCACAACATCCTCAGTCTCCAGCTTTCTGGCATTCATCAAAGCAGCCCACTTAATTATGGTTTTTAACTACTCCTCTGAATCCTATGCTCCTTCTTTCAAGCCTGAAGGAGGCTCTCACAGAATCCAAGGAACAGAAAGCTTTCTGGTTTCTCTTTCCAAGGACTTTGGCTTTAAGGTCCTTCGCTACTCCTGCAAAGTCCTTCCTTGCAACTCCGCGGCAGATCTTGTCCAGCCCGTAGGGTTTGCCAGCGAGCAGCCCAGGACCGCCTCAGAGCCTTCTCCTGTGTGGGGATGGAGCCCTACCCCACGCCAGCTCTGCACAGATTTACAGCTTTCTCAAAGTTAAATTATTTCCTCCTGTAGGGAGGAGGAGAAGGCTACCAAAATGGCCTGTAATCCAAACTTTTAAACTCCATCAGTTAATATCTTCCCCTTACTTAAAAAAAGGTTTGGAAAGGGTATGCAAGGGGTAAAAAAAAAAAAACAAAAAAACAAAAAAACAAAAAACAGCTGCAGTGACAGGAACAGAACAAGTAAACAAACCATCCTTGCATAGCACAGGCATGATACGTATGCTGTGTTTGCCAACCATCAGTTTAATTTTCATTGTAAAAACTTGCAGGGGAGTTACTGTGAGGACAAAGTGCTGGATTAATCAATCTGGGGCTGAAGTCCTTTGTTTATCCATAAAATAGAGCAGAAGGAACAGAAGTGCATACTTCCTTACATCGCCCCATCAGCGCTTCTCAATTTTGGGCTGAAAGGATTAACTCCAGAGGGAGCACCGCAATTTTATCTTAGACATGGTCCATTCGTTCCTTGGTCCTTCTACTGAGACTGCCAACAAAGATGCCAGACAGGCTGATATTTTTGAGATGCAAGTGTTTATCTTCTCTGGGTGATCCAAACAGCAACTCATTTCAGGAAAGCAATCCAGCAACTCACAATCACTTCTCGCTCTAGCAAATGCAGACTGACAAGGCAAAAGGTGAAACAGCTTGATGGTCCCATTAGAAACCTTTGAGTTTCCTCGCACCTGAATGCCTGTCTAGCAAAGCTGTCCTATAGAAACATAAAAGATCTCCATTTGGCAAGGAAAGGAAAGAAGTCAGAACATATGCCAAGATAATCTCAGTTATTAGCTCCTGCCACAAAGGTACAAGATGTATTGAATTGCTCCTCCATCACACAGCATGGATGCTCTGAGGCTGGGAGTTCTATTTCAGAGGCGTGTACAGGCTCGCTGGTGGATGGGCACTACAAGGGATGCGGTGAGTACACACGCAGCTAATGCTGCGGGCAAAATTAAATCGAGCAATAGAGCCAGGGTAAGGCAACATGGAGCATGACAGATAGCTCCCTTCGTAAATATTTGCAAGTAAGAATTGTGAACGCATTTTTTTTTTTTAATCTTCTGTTCATGCTTAAATTTTCTTTCTTCTTAACCAAGCAGATAAACAGCTACAAGGATTCGCCTTTGCCTAAATGTGGCTGACCTCAGGGCAACACCAGCTGGCTTGTCCATCCTAGGCTGATACGTACCAAAACGGTGACTCACTCTTTGTGGAAGAGGCTATATAGGAACGGTATATAAAATGTACATTTGTGGTAGGAGTGGCCATATTTGTACCATGCAGCAGCTCCCAGATGTTCATGAAGACTCGAGCGTGACCTTTTCCCTCTCTCAATTCCCTTTGCTGTTCAGAAACAAGAACAAGTGGAATCCAAAGAACAAGTGGAATGCAACAGAAACTAATACTCGCAATAATTACAGTAATGTGTAAAGTGTTCATGGGCTGTAGGAATCAGACACAATGAATTTGGGTCTTGCCTGGCCTAAATAAAAAGGTGCTCGTTATCTTGAGAGGAAATGCCACTTATGAACAATAAGGTCATGCTGCACTGTGAAGATAAATGTCATTTCTCTATATAGCTGTGATAGTCTCACCTATCTTCAGAAATGTGTGCAAACAGCAAAGCAATAAAAAGCCTGTAGAATTAGGCTGGGACACTATGTTATTTCAAGAGCATAAAGTCAGTCATCTAGAGTTCTTTAGATGTGCTTTCCTGAACATGCCCTAGGAACGCATATGTGTGTATACACATGTATTTACAAAAAATCAACTGACACTTTCAAACAAGCTTGGATATGTTTGGTATCATGTATGTTGAAAGAATTTAAGGCTAATCATGTATTTTATACTGCTATAAACATCCACAGGAATTACACACATCTGCATAGGTAGTTCTGCGCTCATCACAGGCCCCCAGGCAGCCTCTGCCAAGCGCAAATACCATACGTAACGCTAACAACTTCTCTCTTTCCAACAGCTCTGCCTGCTGCCATGCCATAGCTGAGACACAATTAAGTACGCTCAGATGATCTTTGAGCAAACGGCTCAGAGCAATCTCCACCTAGTAAGAATGGCAGTGTCAGAGCCCCAGGTACCTCCAGCCAAGGCTCTTGGAACAAGGGGGGTCTCCTTGCAGCACTCTACAAGCGGGTGCTCTTGCCCTTTCATACCCGCATGCACGGAAGGCAAATAATGAGTGAAGATGGTTTAGCCACTGCTTGAATGTTCCCACCTAAAGAAACACGGGTTTGTCACCACAGTCATGCAGACATCACTCCTAGCTGTCTGTAACACCTTTCTTCATACAAAAGGTCACAGAATGCTTCAGAAACCAGCAACCTTATTTTGCTAGATCCATGGAGGTCAAAGGAACACACATTTTATCTGAATATTTGAGAAATCAGGTCAGGGAATTGATCTATCCTAAGGCTGCATTTTCCACTAATGTAACGACCTCTTATAAAAGGGAATAAACCAGATGATTAGAAAGTGAAGAACACTGCATCTGTATGAACTGTCAATAAAATTAAGAGTAGTCAGAATGTAATTGCCAAAGGTAGGGTTGGTAACAACTAGCTTAGCAATAACATGTGCCACGTAAAGTAAAGATCATTGCTTTATGGTCTCTACCGTTAGGCCAGTTCCCAACTGCATTGCACAGCCTTGACTTTACGAAAAATTCAGAGTTTGTGGGCTCTCGAGAGATACTCCCATAAATTAATACTGATACAGACATTCATCATTTCTTTGTGTACATAAATAATGTATGGTGGCTGTCTTTACACAAAGAAGCCTCAACAAACTCTCCCCTTACACAAGATATTCTACTTAAAATAACCTCTACAAAATCATTACTCTGTTCAAGTTCATAGCTACTGAATATATCATTGGGTTTTTATACACCAATAATAGTGTAACGTGTAATCTTTCAAGCTTCTCGTTGACTTCCTTTAAAAATTAAAAACATTTAGGTTTAGCAACTCTTCCAAGAATCAGCTTTCCAATGGAAAATGAGCTGTTTCTACAATTTTCCAAAAGGAAGGAAAGTTGGTGTTACAAGAACTCATGTTTGCGAGTCTGACGTGTGGAATGCAGGCAAGAGAACACAGTGCAGATAAAAATCAATGCTTTAAACCAGAAATCAGTTCCATTTTTAATGTGGTCTTGAATAGAACCGAAATTTGAGTGTACATCTGTCAAAGCTGTAGCCATTATAGCCATTTAAACAAATTGAAAACATAAATCAGTTCAATATGTCAAATCGATGTGCCATGCATTTCATATCTATGTTACTGTCACCACAGCTGGATTCATGGCACATGTATTGTACAGTAGTACTGCCTGTTTTATTAAACAGCATAAATAAAATTCAAAAGAAAAATGTTACAACTTGCATTACA
Source organism: Balaeniceps rex (assembly GCA_013401315.1). Taxonomy (NCBI): domain Eukaryota; kingdom Metazoa; phylum Chordata; class Aves; order Pelecaniformes; family Balaenicipitidae; genus Balaeniceps; species Balaeniceps rex. The sequence continues at coordinate 244,194 of VYZW01054902.1, forward strand.
GGAAGACTGTGGCTTTTTCCAAAACTTAGGACATCCAGTTTGTTTTGCTGAAAAGCTTTTAGCACAATCAAAGCACATTTGACATTAACACTGATTAAAGCAAACAGATAAATTGCACAACCTCTGAGAAAACAGAATTGTTCCTTACAATATACTTGGACCACCCCTGAACAGAGGAGATCTATATCAAAAGCTTAGTTTTTATTCACAGCTTGGTGAAAACCGCTATCAGCTGGCTTTCTGTTCCCAGCCTTTTCCAGATATTAGTAGGCTAGTCACATTTAAGTGAAAAAGAAAAAAAAAAAAAAGAAAAATAAAGAGAGAATTCCAGCCACCTTCCTTTAAATTCTGTTCAAGTTACGACTTGCAATGGTGCCGTACTCTAATTCATGACCTTAATATGAAACCAGAATGAAGAAATGGAGAAGCAGCAGCCTATGGACAAACCGGTCCATAGGGGAAGACAGGGAGAATGTACAGGAGCAAATACAACTCACAACTATGGAGAAGAAAGTATTAAAGGTGAATAATTATGTATGTTCTGAAATAAAACAACTGCAATCGGCTTCTGCATTGGGCACCATTCAACTAACTGTGCTCAAGGGCTATGCTGAACCAGGCTTTTTGGACTAATTAGTTCCCTGAAGAAACACCCGTTCTACTACTGGTAATTAAGGCCAAAATAAGAAAGAATCAATGGGCTTCAAAAAGAAAACCAAGACAGCAGCTACTGTTGTTCTAATTGCCACAATAACCAAAGTGTTAAGCGTGTTAAAGTGGATCTTACAATTCTTGCAAACTGCAAAGAGCAGGAGCGCTCGGATCCACAAGAGCATGGCAACAAGCTTGTGTAGATGTTGTTTTCTCAAAGCACTTTTTCTGTTTACATGTTATAAGTGTTTGGTAACAGGATTTCAACAAAACACCGTAGCTGGAGCCCATAGAAACACAGTGGGCAGAAATGTGTTGAACCATGTAACAAGCCTGCGTGGAGGCCCTGCAGGAAACCTTTGGAATCTTTACAGCATGTTTTTAAATAGAAAATAATTGTTAAAAATATTAATCCCTCTTTCTTACAGGAGACCATCAGCATGAATTAAAAGATGACACGAAAACACTTACAAATACATACTTGAAATCTTAAATTATGCAGAGATTATGTAATTATTCTGAAATGAAGCTCTACAAATCACAGAATTCAAATCCAATAATTATAAAAATCAACAAAACTCAACAAGTTCAGAACGTCTCTTAAGACGCCCAGACAAGCACTATTTAATGGCACTAATACAACGCAGAGTTAGGGAATAGCTAAAATTTCTGTAGCATTTTCCATATAAAACATTATCCCGAAGTGCAATCTTAGCTTTTACTTTTTTCACAAGATATTTACCTCCTTTCTCCCCCAGAATTGCTTGGTTTCCACCAGCTGTTAAAGCTTTCATCAATGCAAGAACGTTCCTAAGTACTAGTTCTAATAGTTAGGAGACATTAAACATCAGCCTTACATCTGTGCTAGCACTGAAGCCTGAATCACCACTATAGTTCAAAAAAGATGAGATCCACTGGTGTATTGGGTTTGCATGGCAAGGTTTTGGTAGCAGGGGGGCTGCGGGGGTGGCTTCTGTGAGAAGCTGCTGGAACCTTCCCCCATGGCCGATAGAGCCAATGCCAGCTGGCTCCAAGACGGACCCGCCGCTAGCCAAGGCCGAGGCCAAGCCCATCAGTGATGGCAGCAGCGCCACTGGGATAACATATTTAAGAAGGGGGAAAAAAACCTGCGCAACTGCAGCCAGAGAGAGGAGTGAGAATATGTGAGAGAAACACCTCTGCAGACACCAAGGTCAGGGAAGAAGGACGGGCAGGAGGTGCTCCAGGCGCCAGAGCAGATTCCCCTGCAGCCTGTGGTGAAGACCATGGTGAGGCAGGCTGTCCCCCTGCAGCCCATGGAGGTCCACGGTGGAGCAGATATCCACCTGCAGCCCACGGAGGACCCCATGCCAGAGCAGGTGGATGTCCAAAGGAGGCTGTGACCCCATGGGAAGCCCACGCTGGAGCAGGCTCCTGGCAGGACCTGTGGACGCGTGGAAAGAGGAGCCCGTGCTGGAGCAGGTTTGCTGGCAGGACTTGTGACCCTGTGGGGGACCCACGCTGGAGCAGCCTGCTCCTGAAGGACTGCACCCCATGGAAGGGACCCATGCTGGAGCAGTTCGTGAAGAACTGCAGGCCGTGGGAAGGACCCACGTTGGAGAAGTTTGTGGAGGACTGTCTCCTGTGGGAGGGACCCCATGCTGGAGCAGGGGAGGAGTGTGAGGAGTCCTCCCCTCAAGGAGGAAGGAGCGGCAGAGACAACGTGTGATGAACTGACCCCAACGCCTATTCCCTGTCCCCCTGCGCCACTCAGGGGGGCAGGAGGTAGAGAAAATCAGGAGTGAAGTTGAGCCTGGGAAGAAGGGAGGGGTGGGGGGAAAGTGTTTTAAGATTTAGTTTTTATTTTCTCATTATCCTACTCCAATTTGACTGGTAATAAATTAAACTCTTTTCCCCAAGTTGAGTCTGTTTTGCCCGTGACAGTAACTGCTGAATGATCTCCCTGTCCTTATCTCGACCCACGAGCTTTTCGTTATATTTTTCTCTCCCCTGTCCAGCTGAGGAGGGGATTGATAGAGCGGCTTTGGTGGGCACCTGGCGTCCAGCCAGGGTCAACCCACCACAACTGGGGAGAGACCACCTCTAGGAAATCCAACAGAAACGAACCCAGCTCTTAGTTTGGAGACAAATTGGCGAGGACTGACCAGTTTTCCTGTCCCTAATGAACCAGGCACCAAAATATTTTTGGGGCCGTGAGCCACATGAACACGTACCACACGCTTCAGGCAGCTTTGGGCTGGAAGTGCCCTGGAGGATGCGTCATTGCCTCCAATGGGATCCCATCACCCTGCTCCAGAGAGAGACCACAGACCCTGGAAGCTGTTGGGAAACTTTGATCATTCCCCTCCAAGGATCACTCAAGCACCCCCAAAGACAAACAGTGCTACCAGACATGTGGCACAGCAGTGACATGGGCTGTAGCTGCGTGGTCCACATGGATGAGACCGGTGGTACATAAAATCACCATGCTTTCTAGCTTGGAAAAAGATTCAAAGAGGTTAAATCTCTGAATTAAATGCAGAATGCAGTTTGTCTTATTTGTTGAATGTTTCTGCAACATTGCAAAAACAAACCCAATTCTGTAATTGTGGAAAGCAACACTGGAAAGTGGTGCAAGCACTGGAGGAACCTGCCCAGCAGCCTCCTTACTGTCCCCCAGCCCTTCCCTCCACACTGCCTGGCTTGCAACAGCAAGTGATGGAGACCGACATAAGACGTAAGAACATATTTCTCCATTTTCAAAGCCTTCCCTTTGAAAAGCTAGCAGCTACCTGTTCCTAACCCCATTCCCCAAAGATGCTTCATTTGCCTTTTTCCTTCCATCTTCTGCCTGTGAAGGAAGAGACATGTTATCGCTGCACTACTTGCATCCCGACTTCAGCCCCCCACTCCCACAGTTGCACACTTGCAGCGGGAGGTGATATGCACCATACTGCACAAAAGCAGCTCTTTTATGCGATGTCTTTGTCTGCTGCCATTTGCTGGGGACGGGGCCACTGTTCCCACTCCAAATGTATTCTTGCTTCCTCCTCCACCTAAAGACATCTAATTGCAAAGCCTGTATCTCTAGGCACAGGCATGCAAGCTCTCACCACCGTATGAAATGCTCTCCCCTGTTCTATTGTGGTAAATATGACTCATAACTGCACATCAGTTATCTTCTCTTTCCAAAACATCACTAGGAAAGAACCCAATTTTAAATCTTCTGTAGGAATTTAGACCCGGTTCATCTGTTTCTCTTGTGTCCTATAGCCAGGTACATTTGAAGCTAATTCAAATTCCCTAGGTCAAGCCTCATTCGTGCTTGGTTTTTCATAACAATCACTGGAAGGGGCTACAGGAGGATTTGTTCATACCAAGAGCATTTTTAGGGGAGCACAGGTTGGGGTGGGGGGAGAAATCTTTTTGTTGCTGACATCTATCAGTCTCCTAGGAGCCGAAGAGAGATCCTTCAGAGGCCGAGTACGGGAGCATTCCCACATCCTCTGACGCCTAGACAGCAAGTCGATGATATTAGCATGGTCTTACCCAGGCTAGGTATGCTTCCTGCAGACTGAAACACTTCAGACAGCGGAGGTTGCAGGAGTCCATCCTAAACTCCCTGCATTGCTAACACAGGTGATATATACTTATCATTACTAGAAATTTGTAAGTTTAAAGAGAGTGAAGACATGATCTAGTCAGTAAGAGAACTGGGGGCAGAGCGTCACAGACTATGTCTATATCAGGAGCACGACCTTCAGCAAGAGGTGATGGAAATTACAATGTCTCCCCTTGTTCTTACTGCACTTGAAGCACAAGAAGGCAGCAGAGCTGGAAAATGCTTTTCTGTCCCATGCACCTCAATAGCCTACTTCAATATGCAGCCAAGGGTGGCAAAAGGGTCCTTATGGCTGCTCGTTTTTCTGCCACTGGTAATTTTTCTGGGGGCTTGTCTATAAAGCAGCTTACCATAGGCTAAAGGTACAGATATTGTCTTAGTCAATGATTTAATTTACTCTATGCAAGTTGGTGCCCAGACATTCTCACTTCTTAAGAATGATGGAGGCTTGCTGTCCCTAGGAACTGCTGAGTTAAAGCCATTCTTAAACTGTCAGAGCATCCACACACTAAAAATAGCTGTAAAAATCTACCTGTAGTGAAAAAAATGCTGGTTTGTGCGGAATACCTCAAGTGTAAGGCAGTGCCATGGACCACTTCTCTTGACGAATTACTAACTTTGAGGACAGATCCAAAATGGGGACTCTCCTCAAAAAAATTAACAGTAATTGAGTTTTGAAATGTAGTTCGACCAAACAAAAAGTCTCAGATACACAGAGACAGGCTCTGCTGCAGCATCAACCAGTTTTAAGAGGCACTCTTCTTCCACAGAGCAGGGACTGTCACCTTTAACAAATCATTAAGCCCCTCCGTGACTGGACTTCTGCATTTATATGATGGTTATTTGCAAGGTGCTCTCCCAAAACACAGCCACTGGCAGGTGTAAAAGGGAGGGGAGGAAACTAATGGCTCCCTGACTTGACAAGGTCACTTGGGTCTGAAGGAAGATGAAACGTGTGAAAGAAGAACGAACCCAAGATAATCCATTTTGCAGGACTGCCGGAGGAAACAGAGCCAGACCTACTCTCCTTTAGAAAAGAAAAGAAATGCAAAGGACTGCAGTGGTTCTCGGAAAGGCTCGAGTCTGCCAAGAGATGCCAAAGTGTTCAGGTTCAAAATGCTATTTCAACAAGGTGTTTGCTTTGTCAGAAGATGATGTCCAGCCCTGTGACTGCTTCAGCAATCAGTGGTAGCTGATGCATGGAGCACATTAGCATCACCTCCAGAGAGTGCCTGTTTTCTCCCACATGAGTCACAGATAAGATGCTACAATGACAGAAGAAGTCTGGGCAAGTGAAACTTATGCCATTCTGGAGTGGCAGGAAAGCTCTAGTGACTTGGATTTGCTCCTTATGGACATCCAAAGCGAGCAGAGTAATCTTCTCGCTGCTTCTTACAGTTTTCACTGAGAAAAAACAGTGCACAAAGGTTGGATGGCAGCAGAGAGGTAGAGAAAGCAGGCAGAAGAAATCTGAAAATTAAAACAAACTCTTTGTACCTTGCACAGATGGGAGGAAATTTCTCTGTACAGTTCCCATCATCACAGAAACCCCTTCTGCTATGTAAAGAAGCAATTTACCTTTGAGGGGGAGAGGAAATTCGGCAGAGGAGGGATAAAGCAAGATAAACGTAAAGTGTGGATCAAAGAGAAAAAAACAGAAGGTAAAAAAGTGGAAAAGCACTGATGGGGGAAGCTGGGTGAGAGACAAGGAAAAACTGTTAACTGCTCGAATAAACATTTTATTGCATCCGCACATAAATTTTAAGCACTTTAAACACCGGGGTGACTGCTAAGTAACTCCCTTTGCAAGGAGCAGATTTGTGACTAACATGACAAGAATCAGCAATGCCCAATTTTCACCGCCAGCAGATGCACTGCAGTTATCAGGTGCAGATAAGGTGACAATATTTGGTCAATGAGTTTTGAGGTCACCAGTAATGCCCATGGTGGAACAAAAACACAGAACATATGGCATTTCATGTGCTGAAACTGTCAGACTCATAATTAACTGATTAGAGTACATATGGTGCTCACAGACAGTGTAAATCTCTCTATGTAAAAAATGCTGGAGACCACTGAAGGTGTCAGCATGAGTCTTCCTTGCAAATCTCTCTTCATTAAAGTTTCATATGGAGCCAAGTGTGTTGTAATAAAATCGCTATTAATGGAGTTATATTTATGATGATTTCTCTTTTGTGCAGCTAGATTTAACTTTTCAAACACTAAACTCCACATCAGAGCTTCTTCACAGTAGCTGCTGCATGCACAGAAGCTGCTTGTTTTGTCATCTTTACCTTGAAATTAGAAGTAAGGGGAGCTAAGGCAGTAAAAGTTAACCAAGATTGGCAAGAAAACTGTTAATATCACCAGTATCAAAACAAAAATTCATGCCGTGATACAAATACAGCTACAATTCTGTTTGTTTTAAGTATTTATAGCAGGCTGGCCAGGGACAAACTCATTCCCTCTTCAGTTCCAAAACACACTTTTAAAAAGATGGTGAGTGACACTTCATTAACCACGTGAAATAGGCTGACACAGCCTGCTTGCTTTTCCAGCCACCATTTCAGATGGCATTTGTCTTTGCATCTCCCCCCTGCTTTACATTCAGTACTCCGTAAAGTGCTTTCTTGAACCTCTCCAGCCAGACCAGCATTGTGGAGCAGGAGGTCAGGCTGGGGGCAAGCAGCTCTGGGGAGGATAAAGCAATCATTTTCAGTCCCAGAACAGACTACGTGTTTGCATGTCCATGCATTAGAGATCCAGCTTTTCTCATCAGTCATCAATGAAGGGGATTTAAAAAGTTCCCCATCAGCCTTTCTTTGTCTTCCAGTCCTCTGCCCCATCGGGCTCTGACAGGACTACTTCTTACGCAGCGGCACTGCATGTCTGAAGTGATCCAGGATGAAAGCATCCTTCTGTATTTCAGTTTCTGGGAAGGTGCCTGTAATCGGGGCGATGCAGATGCAGCAGCGCTCCCAGCAGCTGTCCTGCCCAGCGAGGGCCGAGGAATGAGGGAGTCAGGCACGACTCAGTGTATCACCTAACTCCATCCTCCCAGCATACATTAATAAACTACGCACACGCAGCCCTCCAGGGCTTACACACTCCTCTCTCATTCCCTGTGTTCTTTTTTAACGGCTTCCCACCTCCGTTTATACATCAAGCAAAGGACTTATCAGAGACCTCATCTCCCTAATGAGTTAAAAGCTGTTGCCTCAGCCCAAAATCTTCCTAGTCCCACGCGGCTTCCTCCTCTTTCCTACTGCGTTATCACTATCACCCCATCTTCACCAGAGAGCTTCCTGCCTCACACAGAGCTGCTGCTGGAATGGATGGGAAAATCTCCATCTTTTAGAGTAAAGAAAAATCCCCGTTAAGAACATCACTTTTTCCCCTCTATGGTTTGTTCAGAGGTGGAGCTGCTGGTAACAGATTAGGACAGCCAGAAGAAATAAGCAAAAGAAAAAAGTATCAAAGGGGCTCTCTGCTAGGGAGCACAGAAAGAGATTTTGGTAAATTAAGTACTCGGTAGCAAAAAAAAAAGAAAAAAAAAAACTGTGATAAAAGAAGTCAGGGAGGAGAGATGTGGTGCATGGTGTGAATTTTAAGGTTTATGAAGAAAGCTGAAAGGTAGAAGCTACAAAATGTAATGCAAGAGGATGCATTTGCCTTAGAGGCTACAAGGGCTTTTTTAAACTCGAGGTGCTCCTGGACCACAGCGATACCTGCAGCCTCCCCAGCGGAGATGCAGTGCACAGAGACTGTGCAAGGGCTGCTCCTGCAACAGCCACACAGCGTTCCCAGCATACGCTGAGCAGCCAGCAGCACTCCTCTGTGGGCATAACTGTGGCTACCCGCAGTGGTATATTTTCTGTTAACTGGTCATCTTAATTGTTTTCCACCCTTTAACCAGCTTAGCCTAGCAAAAAGTAATAGTGTCAGCCTGGCCTTTTCAGCTCAGATCCATCACTTTGCAGCCTCCCCAGACCTCACCTCCTCAGACTAGCTGTATATGTTGTTGCTTTGCTGCCACGTGCATGATGCTCACAGACAGGCTCTTCTCATTCTCCTGTGCTACTCTACAAGCTGGTTGTGTACTGCCCTCCCAAGCTCATCCACACCAGGGGCTCCCAGGATGCCCCGAACCTTCTGCCATACTGACATAAACGTGCTGAAGTTCCCTTTTCCCTTCCCTTCCCAGCCCTCCCCATCAGAGACTTTCTTCCACATCTCAGAAACAACCGAGGCTCCAAGGTGCCTCATTCCTGCAGTCTCCTCTGTTTGTGAGATGAGTCATGCAGGTGTCAACATTTCTAAAATTTGTACAGAGGCTCAGCAGAGCTGGGAGGGTGCAGAGCATTGTGTTAGAAGTTATTAATAGCTGCTATCGACCAGTTCTTTGATCCACAGGCAGTTGATTACAGCTGCTGCTCCTGATGATGAGGCACCAGGAGTCCTGCCTGTACCTCAATTTCCCTTTCCAGTTTTCAGATTTTTGCTAGAACAAAAAACTTTCCCCCAAAATTTCAAAATAGATGGGATTCAGCAGTCAGAAAGGCAAACACAATCAAGTGAAGCATGAAAGTTTACTTTACAAGGGGAATATCAAGTCTTTGAATCCTGCTTCTAGCAAAGGCTTAAAGGTTGACATCACACAAAACAAACCTCCAGAGGATACAGCTCCTTTCTGAAATTTTCCATGTAGCCCTTAATCCATATCCATAAAAACAAAATTTGAATTTGTTCTCTATAAATAGAGGAGTGTAGCAATTGGTTCCCACACTCTTCTATGCTTTCACCTGAAGAAAAGGTAATTTGTTATTGCCCAAAGACACCATGCACATTTGACCCATTCAGTGAAACAATTTGGAAATGTCCCTCCAACAACCCAGAGCCACTGCTGGAAACAACTAAGAAAACAGGATAAAATACCCACCTATCACTTTACGTCAGCGTCGTCTAATCCTGCTCTGTCTGGTGGTAAGCAATATGGTGACCAAAAGACAACACAGAGAAACATTCCGAGACAGATAAATTCAGGCAAATTTCCATTTCATCTGATGATACCAGCTAACTTCTCTATCAACTTGCCCAAAACTTCGCAGAATTCCTTTTCTGAAAAACAGGGATGAAGTGGATCTATACCACGATACTGATCTATACCACACTATGCTGCTCTGCTTGCTAAGGCTTTAAAGGTCATTGGAGCCAGTATTGCCTGACTTAAGTCCCCCCCTACCAACACAAGAAAAGAGCATTTTTAAGAATGCCATAAGCAACAAAGAGGTTTGTGCACAGTGGGACAATCCACTCTATGGCTTGAACATGAACCCAAGGAGAACCAATTTCTACAAGTTTTCCTCCATTTGAATTATGGCATCTATAAATCTATATGATGGGTGGAACTAGGCATGAAGAAAGTAAAACTCACATACTTATGACTATTGTAAAGCCTATGTAATAAAACTGCCAAGCTTTAAGATCACAGACATATTCCAAATATTTCAACTCATGACCATAAAGCCCATTCCACTATGACAAAGTACAACAGAGAAGAGGGGAACTATTTGGCAAATGCATGTTAGCATTTACCTCATTACAGTCACATTTCAGATTACAAATTTTCAAAGAGAGAACTAAAAATAATAAAAGAATTCCTTCAAGAAATACTTCTATCTTTGGAAAGAATGTTTTTTCTTAGAGAAAACCTAGTAAAAAGCATTTAATAGAGTTACTGGTACTCTGGGGTTTTCAGGCCCAATGCCAAGAAGTGAGGAATTAACAGCAGACACATACTTCTTCAACCCTTAGAGTAAAGCTCTTATAAACACACACTTACTTACACTGTGTACAGAAGAGCCTTGCTACACATGCGATATAGTGAATCACTTCGACTAGACCACAGAGAAGACACCACACCTGCCACATTTCATTACCCCTTTACTTCTCCTTTATACAACCCTTTAACCCGCAGAGACCAGTTGTCACTCCAGCCATGCAGTACAGCTATGCCCAACACAAAGCAGACTCATCACACCCAAAAATGATTATTCTTGGCTTCTGCCAGCTTCAGGTGCAGCGTAATAACTTGTGGGTCTTATTGATCCTGGAATTTTGAAGTCTGAATTTTGCAAATCTGTCTTCTGTGAGAGCAGATCACATCACATTCAACCTTAAAGGTCTCACCTACTTCACTCCTGGGGTTAGAGCATGATGCTTCTTTATTACCTCGAGCTCGGTGTTATGAGCATGCAGCTTCTGCACCATCTCCTCAGCCTCACGCATACGCCGGTTCAGCTGGGGCGAGTGCTCCGAAGGGGTCAGCTCGCTGTCGTATGACTCCAGAATTGCTCGCATCCCATCACGCTCCTGTCAGGAAGAACAGAAACCACCTTTAGGGATAAAGCCCCTGCCCTCACTGCGAGGAGAAGGTTCCCAGAACAATATTCTACATTTTTGCCCACTGTTCTTTTACGCGGCAAAGAAACTCTGATGGATATACACTCATCGTCTTCATATTGGCATCAAGCCACAGATGAACACACAGTTCTAATAAAATAAATGTTGCTGCTCTGAAAACTGAAAAATTAGTCTGTCTTGTGTATATAAAACCACATATCCCTTGCAGGAGAGCAACATGCGTACACTAACAAGCAGATGGCAACTGAAAACAGAGCCTGCCTTCTTTTTGGAGACATTATTCTAATTCAACATGGCTGAATAGGTTTCTTCAGCAAAATATTTGGTGTAGTACTTGACATTTTTCGTGCCAAAGAGTTCCAGCAATGGACGAACAGAATTGTCAGAACAAAAATAAAACACATTCAACAATGAACAAAGTGGCTGAGAGCAAATATCCCCTAAATGGTATGTGACTTATCACTCATTAAACACTGCAACACTCAGTGTTTATAATTAATATTTTTTCAGAGGTTAGTATCTCGCAGACAATGTGTTTGGCTCACTTTGCTCTTTGCTGGCAATTATAATGAAGCATTTGCAGAGAAAGACGAAAAGAAGGATCCCTCTCCCCTCCCTGAGAGCACTCACACTCCCAAGTATAAAGCTTGGGCTGAAAGCTAAAGGTAAAACTTTGTGTGGGCCCCTGGGTTGAAGTATTTCCTAATGCATTCCCAACTTCACACAGCACCTAACACCTACGTCCAAGACATTGATGGAGAAGAAGAATGGGGACGAAAGGCTGAAAACTTCAAAAAGTCAGGTGTGTTTTAGGGAGATTACCCTTCACAGTGCAATATGCATACAGGGATTAGCCAGCTGATGAAGTATTTTATCTTTTGACTGCATGGAAGAACCTTGATGTTTGTAAGGCTACAGAAGAGGGTCAAAGAAGCACAGGCCCCTGGCATAAATCCGAAGAGCAAAAACTCTGAGGCAGTCTGACAGTGCTGCCTCCCTTTCACTGCTGAAGTTTGCCACCTCGTCCCGTTACAGAAATGCACAAGCGCTCCGGACAAACCAGGTGTCTCGTGTGAATTCTGCCATCACAAACATCCAAAATATTATTAGAAGATCACTCAGCTTTATAGCTGTGCAGCTCACATCCAGACCAGGCCACTGCCACTACACTGAACCTGGAGCACTTCATAAACCCAGCTTGGCCGTGCTGAAATACTTCCTTGGGATCCTGCTCTCCTGGGGAAATCAGGAATTGACAGGGTAGAAAAAAAGGTCCTTTTCCTCCCACCCCCAAATGAAAAAGGCTGTATTTCAGATAGTGAAGGTGATGCTAACCACTCAGCCGAGCAAGCCTGTACACAAAGGTCATCTCCTCCTTCAAAATCTAAAGGTCAAAGACTGAACGTGGATAGCAAGTGTACACGTGGGGAAGGGAAGGAAGATCCAAATTCAAGGTGTGAAAATAAGACAACAGGCACTGCCAGAGGTACAGTGTGTGCTCAGAGCACGTCACGGATTGAAAGGACAGCCAAGATGGTTGGGCCGGTCAGCAGGTAAAAGGACCCCATGACCAAAGGACGGCCTAAGGCTACAAGAACTGGGTTAATAAAATAATAAAGAAAAACAAGTTTTAACATAAATAGTACTGGAAGCTATTACTAGCTCCTTGCTCAGGCCTGACTGAAGAGAAATATTTTTCCAAGGAAAGAACAGTTTTGCCATAGTTTAGAAAGAATTATTCATCTGACAGACATATGAAAGGAAATATTTCCATGTTACTGCAGAAGAAGAAAACCCAAACCCAGCCACACCACACCTGCCTTGTAATGAACTTGTTTAGCAAAAAGGCAGCACTACAGGATCGCTCCATCCTCCTCCTCCCCCTCCAACGTACACACTCTCCATAAGGCAAACTGCTTTTGCTCAGATGAGTTTCATTCCCCATTTATTGCAGAGTCATTGGCTAGAGCACAGAACAGAACGTAATGACGGTGTTTAGCGAAGGTATTGGTTTGATCCTTGCGTGTTGTTGCAATTAGACCTGCGATTACCGCATCCTCTCTCTTTCTCTGTAGTTCTAGCTGCTCCGCTATTCTAATTTTCTACTAAGCATCTTTCATCGATGTGATAATTTAACACTGCAATGTTCTCTCCATTACAGCAGGGCAGTCCCAAAATCCTTAGCATTTTTTCAACAGCAAACAGGACCCCTGGCAATTCCCATCGCACTTGGCTTCCAATTAACTGCTGAACATTAGGTCATTTGAGTCATCCCCAGCAAGATCCCAGCAGTTCCCTGAGCTGTTCAGCTGCAAGGAGGACAAACTTCTGCTTTCATGTTAGGATGGGAAAACTGCATGGGAGCGGGACATCCCTACAGGCTGTCTTTTCCCTAAAATCAACTATAGACCTTGTCCTTCAAAGCCTTTCTCTTAAAGGAAGAGTAAACTTCTCAAGAAAAAACACACGCAGTAAAAACAGCATAAGCTGTATTGGAAAAAAAGGTGCTGAAAAGCTGAGATAAAGGGCGGTACAATTAAACACTTGATCCTGGAGTTTAGTTCTCCTCTTTAATTATTTCTAAATATTAATACTGTAATGAAATCAATTCTCAGCTTCCAACAAGTGGTCCCCAGCTCCATTTTTTAAATTTCTCCCCATCAAGAGCACTTACTGAAAGCTTTTCCCTCCCTCCTAAAGATCTTGTTAGTTTGGCAGGAAACAGAAGTTCTTGTTGAGAAGTCCTCTGTCTAAAAAGATTCTCTAAAATGTAATCCTAATTTAGTAATTGCTGCAATATCTCCTCATCCCACATGACAGGATATTCCCCAAGCCCCATCAAAAACCCCCACAGGGACTTTCAGATGCCCTTTCTAACCTTTTTCCAACACTTCTGCTTTCCTGCTTTCTATCAGGAGAGTATTCATTAGAATTACTAAAAAGTGGTTCCTCTGGGAATTTCCAAAATTTACCCAGCACAGGGCATCTCTGCTAACACCATGGACCCTACACTGGCACACTTCCAGGTGCTTTTTCCCTCGACCAGTTTCAAATCAACACCAGAACAGAAATGCAGCTTACTCTAAACATGCCCTAAAAGCAGAATTGGTTTTGATGTTCATTATAAACCCAGGAAATTAATGCCCCACAGCAAACTCTGGTGCTGCAGCTTGCAGCTGTGTTTGAGGAGATGTAAGTTTGAAAAAGAGGAAGGATAGTGATTTTTTTCGAAGGTTGAACAGTTTCCCTTCCTTCTGCCAGCAACAGCCAATTCACCAGAAGAACGTGTCTCTTACTATTGCATAAGTAACTAAAAAGAAAACATGTTTTATAATTTAAACCACAAACTAGAGCTAATCCCATGAAAATCTGCTATAGGATGGCACCTTTGCAAAATGCTGTCCCTAAGATGAAGCTTCTCTCCAGTCCTCCCACCAGCTCCTCTAGTCCCTCTATGTAAAGTCAAAATTCGACCTGGCTGGCGAGTAGCTCGAAGCTAAGGGAAAGTTTCCTTCCCCGGCATTCACACATCACAGGGCTACCAGAGTGGTTTAGAAACAGCAGTAATATAAGTGGGCTCCTCCAGGACTTTTGGGTTAATTTTAGGGAAAGACCTGAGAACTGTTCACATAAGCACCATCATCATCATCAGCCCTACCAACAACCCCCACGTCGCTGAAGCATACTGCACGACTCCAAGGGCAGCCCATGGCTTCAAATAAATGTATACTGAGGAGTATGAGAGTGACTCCCAGCTGTGTATTGGAAGCAGCTGAAGAGTAAAATACAGCCAAAAAAATAAAAAAGCCATCTGACCTTACATACACACATAGAAACTCAGGCCCTATTCCTCTTGATGCTTGTTAGCCCCTCCTCAAACATACATACACACAACTCACCACAGACTTTCTAATTAGTTGAAGAAAAGAAAAATCAATAAGACAGAAATTAAAGTTACAAATCTAACTGAAGTCAGTCACACACCCAGGGAAAATTTGTTCCTGGGGTAAAGTTTATCTAGTGTCATAATTTTATTGAAATCCTATATCTTCCTACTGACTTTTATCGTTTCAAGCTGGATGCCAGAGTTATCATTATTAGAGTCTCAGTGTTGCTTGAAGGCCTGAGGTTTGGGGTTGCGGGTTTTTTTCCTTTTATAAACAAGCTGTAATTGTCTGGTTTATTGATCAATAAATCTTTCAAGTGCCTCTCTTCACCCAGCTTCTGTTCTGGTAAGTCTCCTGCACCATTCTCCGAAAGAAAATATAGGGTTGTTGTTTTTTAAAGAACAGATTGTTTTGTCGTTAGCAATGAAAGAGCAGGAATTGTGCCGGTCGGTTCTGATAATGGCTTTTTAATGACAGATTCTAGTCACAGTAAAATCTGCTTTATTTCCACACGAGTGAACTTCAAGTATTAATCCACAACCCAAACGCACAGCTCGCTCGCTCTCTCACTTCTGCATGGGTTAGAGCCTGGCAGAGGAGACAGACTTTGTAAAGTGGATCATAATGATATTTCCCACTCGGTGCTTTTTTGATGGTACAGAAATATTCCTGTTCCTAGCGTTAGATGAGCTTTTTGTTTAATTAATGATAATTTTTGGAGAATGTTAATAGACTGCTTCATTATAGGAAATCAGTGGCGAGATTTCCCCCTCCTCTTCCTCTCCAGACTCCTAACTCCAAATTAGTCGTAATAAGAGAAAATTTCGAGACTGAAGAAAGAATATGGAGCTTCAACATCAAACAGATGCTATTTGCAATCAGGTATAATTTAGCTAACTATTCCTTGTAAAAACACAAACAAAAGAGAGAGACGACTGTGTAACAGAGGTCTGTGCTTCCTTGCTTTAAGCTGTACAAATACATACACAGAAAGAGGGAGATGGGAACTGGGGCTTGACCAGATGTTTAACATTAGCAAAATTAGCAGCGTGAGGTGCGGGAACATAAGCCAAAATATGGTCAGAAATAACTGAAAGAATACTTACAATTATTAGCTATATCAGGATATATCTAAATATATAAAATATATAAATATATCAGGACCAACTGACAAAATATATCCTTAAGATACTTCAAAAACTAGTCATGGTAATCTCTGCTCCACGAGCAACTATCTTTGATGAACTCATGAACAGCAGGACGGGCCCTAAAATTAGGACAGAGGAAGAGATCCAACCTTTTAAAAGAAGGATGGAGGAGGAGATACAGACTCTGGCAATTATAAATTACTTCAGCATTTTGGTATCTCACAAAATACTTGAAGAAAACATTAACAATCAAATTGCAAGCAGCTAGAGCAGAATTAGGGACAAGAAACAATCAACTGAGCCTTAATATGAATAATATCAAACCAGTCTAATTTCCTTTTGTGACAGGTAACTTGTCTACTGAATAAAGGCAAACAATAAGTGTGATAAATCTCAACTCCAGTGATGTGTTTATCAAAGAGGAGGATTACAATTCAGCAAACATCTCTGTAATTTAGAGAAATGAATTTGTATCAAGGTGATGAAATTCATGAAAGCAAAGCGCAGAGCCCTGCGCGTTGTGTCGCAACGCAGACACCAGGTACCATTAATAGGCTGCGAGCGTCAGTTGGCTTCTACCCCTTCTCAAAGCCGCCCGTTTGCACGTACCTCACAGCAAACACGTGCACCCCGCTTCAAGCTCGTGGGGATACGGGCAGCTGCCCTCTACACCATGGAAAAGCATCAGCCAGGAAACGTGCACGAGGCTACTGACAATTAACAGTTTCTGCCCCAATTTGATGGCTGAAGGAACTGATAAGAACTGATAACATTGTTAAGCCTTACTTTGTAATTAGGTTTCGCTCCTCAAAGACTATGTTCACATCCCATTGCCTTATGGAAACGGGGGGGGAAAAAGTAAAAACGAAGTGACAGCAAGACCCAAGAAACAGGGGCCTGAAGGCAGAGCTGTGGCTAAAGGCACATTTGGTTAGACTTTGCTACTACAGGAACGCATCTAAGGGAGCTGCATGCCCTCAGCTCCTGACCCTCTCAGGGCACTGCTAACGAGAGCCAATAGAGTCTTCCAGAACAGACAAAAAAACCCAAGAGTCCTATGCCAAATAAAACCAGCAAAAATTAAATTACCAGAAACTTTTCAAATCCTCCTTGTCTACAGCAGCATCTACTATCACCAGAAGGCAAATAGCTCCCCTTTCTCTTATCACCCTTAACTTTTGTACTAATCCATCTTCAAACCAAAATTTTGTATTTCCAAACCTCCAAATAGCTTCCTTCTCAGCTACAGCCATTTCCCAACGTTTCTCTCTGTGGCTGACCTATTTTCACATTACTTTGCAAATTAGAACTGACTGCAGACACATATGTATATACACACCGTTGACTTCCTACTCAAGACCTCAATTAAAACAGCATTTACAAAAAAGCCCGTTAACTCCATAAAAATAAAAACATCCAGCAGATTTCACTACCCTTGCATTGACAAGAACAAAGTTAGAGAATGGTTTTTCAAAATATTCTTACCTCTCAAATGTGACTTTCTATGCATCAACCCTCTGCTTGCATTTTTGCCCCTCAAGCCAATATAAGGCAGGAGTTTAAAGATGGATTTAACCTATAAAGAAGCCCTTCAGATGTACTGCGCCCTACAGCCAAGGCTTCTCCAACAAAAATAAAATATTTATAAGTCCAAGTACCTCCATCCCTGTCTAACCTGAACAGGCAGAAGAGAGGTGAGAAAGACTCATGTACTCTGTAACCACAAGCACGTAGTAAACCAGGAATTAAGCATCCCTATCTCTCCCATCCTTTCTCTACAACTGATGGTTTTCATCACTTTTTCTGATACTCTTGAAACGGAGCCATTTTCTTGCTAGGAAAGGTACCGTATCATTAAGGTTGAACATCAATTTTCCACCCGAGGTTGGAAGTCTGGAGAAAGCCACCAGGGGAAACTGCAGTGAGAAGTGGACACAACCAGGCAGAGAGCCCAAGAAAGAAGATCAAAGGCTAATTTTTGCTGCCAGAACAAGGCATTCAGAGACACTCTTAGCTTCCCAACCATCATTTCTTAAATTTTGGAGAGACTCTGCAATCTGACTGCTCTTTTGGCAAACATTCAGCAGGCAGCTTTAAATGTACATCTACAAATACCTGTGTTATCTTACATGCTCTTATATTCCACAAGTTTTTCTCCAGATTTATAGTTCTTCCTCTCTAGCTCTTGTCCCTCACCTCCAATGTTTCTCTACAGAGGGCTCAGCTCATCTTATATCCTGGCAATGGACCAGAGCAAATAAATCCACTGTAACTCTTTTAATCTCTCTCTGATAAATCCCCTGCTTACTATCTTCAGGAAAATTGTCCATGGTCTCGAAAAGCCTCATTTTCCTTACAGCACATACATATGCCAGCTGACAAGCAATCATATAACTGACACTGCAGCAAACTAAATATTATCTGACTAAAATACCCCTGGGGTCCTCTTGCTTCACAGTGAGTTTAACATGTTTAGTTATGTTCCCTAACCTCCTGCTGCCATGAAATAATTTTATGATTTTTCCTCATTTAACTCCCTTCTACTGGAACGCTCACCACTGCCGATTTCTAGCACAAGCTTGTTTTTCTATATCTTGGTGTATTTCTCATCTCTTCATTCAAAAAAACCCCTCCTCTTTCTAGCATTTCTCTTAGCCCTGCTGCTCAACTGGTGGCAATCTCGCACAAGTGTGAAGCTGCCTTATTCACCTGCCTCAGCACAGGGCCACTCTCTGTCTGACACCGGTGTCTGACATCGTGCATGCAGTTCACGTTTGAAAAACGGTCATTTCTTTAAAAAAAAAAAAAAAAATTAATACCATACCTTCTTCAACCTAGCCACTAGATTACCATCGCTGGCAGAGGTAAGGCATACAACTGACAAGGAAATGTATCTATCCTGACTTACTGGCAATAGAAAACTAATATTTTATTCATTTATTCAAAAAAAAGAAAAAAGAAAAAGCCATATTCAAACCTGAAAAGATAGTTTTTGTGAGGGTACATGAGATTTTTCTGTTCTGCCAGTGTCTACAGCACATAAAAATTCAGCCCTGTGTTCATTCCTTACCCTCAGATTTCTTTTTCCTCCTGCCTACTAAGTAACCCAGATATTGGCCTCTGTATCTCTTAACAGCCAGTTTCCTGCAGTTTTAACCGCTTAAATATCATTAACTTGGGAGAAAAGTAAACTGAACTGTGCTCTAAGCCGGTACAGTTATCTCTGCAAAAATAAAGGGGGAGGAATCGCACCACCATCCGGGCTCTGCTCCTGGGGTATTCAGGCTAAAACAGAACTGAAGCAGGAAGGCAAATCTCTCGTATCAGATTTTGAGAGGACAGAAAAATCAGAGACCTGAGTTCATCCGCTCAGCTCAACGTAGCACATTCCATTGAACTTGAAAAGTAATTTCTTGGTTCCCTTGCGATATGTCAACAACTCTAGAAATATGGCAGCTGTGGCTTTTTGAAAAAGGCAAAGAAAAAGGTCTTTTAGCTAATTCTTCAGAATATACATTACCTGACTGCTTTATTAGAAAATATTAATAATTTCCCATACTTTTCTTAATTCATAAAATATTTCCTCTACTACCTCCAGGGTATAAAAGATCAGTGACTTCAATAAGAGTTTCAGAAATCATACACCAAGTTATCTCCTAGGTCACCCATAGCATATCTGCATTATCTTTAAAGGATTCCCATGGGCAGAGGGGACGCAGCTCCTTGCCCTCGCGGCCCAGTGACAGCTCCTTAGGAAGATGACACCGTGCAGAGAAGACTGAAAAGTCTGGCTGTGTATCTGCTGCAATAGAACCGTCTCAGGCAAGCGAGTCAAGTAACATGCACCTTAACACACATGAAGCCTACAGGCAGACACCCACAGCACCTACGCTGCATGTCTGACCAAATTTGCAAGCCATAGGGTTGGATGCATCTATACAAAAGGCCTTTTTGCCCACTATATGTTGGAGTTAAAATGTTTTCACTTATCATAGAATCATAGAATGCCTTGGGTTGGAAGGGACCTTTAGAGGTCATCCAGTCCAACCCCCCTGCAGTGAGCAGGGACATCATCAACTAGATCAGGTTGCTCAGAGCCCCGTCCAACCTGACCTGGAATGTTTCCAGGGAATAGGGCCTCCACTGCCTCTCTGGGCAACCTGTGCCAGTGCTTCACCACCCCCATTGTAAAAAATTTCTTATATCTAGCCTAAATCTCCCCTGCTTTAGTTTAAAACCATTACCCCTTGTCCTGTCACCACAGGCCTTGCTAAAAAGCCTGTCCCCATCTTTCCTATAGGCCCCCTTTAAGCACTGAAAGGCTGCACTAAGGTCTCCCCGCAGCCTTCTCTTCTCCAGGCTGAACAGCCCCAACTCTCTCAGCCTGTCCTCGTAGCAGAGGGGCTCCAGCCCTCGGAGCATTTTTGTGGCCTCCTCTGGACCCGCTCCAACAGCTCCATGTCCTTCTTGTGCTGAGGGCTCCAGAGCTGGACGCAGTGCTCCAGGTGAGGTCTCACCAGAGCAGAGCAGAGTGGCAGAATCACCTCCCTTGACTGCTGGCCACGCTGCTTTTGACGCAGCCCAGGATAGGGTTGGCCTTCTGGGCTGCAAGTGCACACTGCTGGCTCATGTCCAGCTTTTCTTCCACCAGTACCCCCAAGTCCTTCTCCGCAGGGCTGCTCTCAATCCCCTCATCTCCCAGCCTGTATTGATATCGGGGGTTGCCCCGACCCAGGTGCAGGACCTTGCACTTGGCCTTGTTGAACCTCATGAGGTTTGCACAGGCCCACCTCTCCAGCCTGTCCAGGTCCCTTTGGATGACATCCCGTCCCTCAGGCGTGTCAACTGCCCCACTCAGCTTGGTGTCATCTGCAAACTTGCTGAGGGTGCACTCGATCTCGCTGTCTATGTCATTGATGAAAATATTAAACAGCACTGGTCCCAGCACGGAACCCTAAGGAACACCACTTGTTACCAGTCTCCATTTGGACATCGAGCCGTTGACCACTACCCTCTGGATGCGACCATCCAACCAGTTCCTTATCCACCGAACAGTCCACCCATCAAATCCATATCTCTCCAATTTAGAGAGAAGGATGTTGTGGGGGACCGTGTCGAAGGCTTTACAGAAGTCCAGATAGATGACATCCATTGCTTTTTCCCTTGTCCACTGATGCAGTCACTCCATCATAGAAAGCCACCAGGTTAGTCAGGCAGGACTTGCCCTTGGTGAAGCCGTGCTGGCTGTCTCGAATCACCTCCCTGTCCTCCATGTGCTTTAGCATAGCTTCTAGGAGGATCTGTTTCATGATCTTGCCAGGCACAGAGGTGAGGCTGACAGGTTGGTAATTCCCAGGGTCCTCCTTTCTTCCCTTTTTAAAAATGAGCACATATTATGTATCTGTAACAACTGTTGAATACTTCCTTCAATTACTGTCTCGTAACTACTAGGCAACTGCCCAGAAGCCCACAGTATTCATAGATCCACCCTGATGTAGAATACAGAGGGTAAAAAACCCAAAGAGCCCCCACATAAAATACCACATCCAGTGCCTACCCAGCCCTGATGCTCAAGTTGTTGACCAAAAACCATGAAGAATTTTGTTAAGTAGAGGAGGCACAGTGTGCAAATTCCATACTACATAAGCCATCTGTAAGGCAAAAGAATACATAAACATATTCTTCTTGAAATAATAATAACCATAAAGGGTCATTTCCCACCCAAGCCTTGCTCCCAATAGTAAGACTGGGCTAGCTTAAGGAACAGCTTATTAAATCACACCCAATAATTTATCTAGGCAAAGCAATAATAAGCCATTACTTTGAACTAAGATTTACTTGGATGTGGTCAAAATCCTAATTTCACATTACACAACACACATTTCACATTACCCACACGATGTGGGTTACGTGTTTTAACTTGTACCCTTTGAAAATGTGAATGAACAATCATTTTAACGCTTTGAGTATATAAGGCAACTAAAAAGGTTAAAAACACAAACTGCACCAAGCAACACCTCCTCGGCTTTTTTTTTTTAAGATCGGTTTATTCTCTCAAGCCGGAGCACAGTTCAGACAACACCCACACAACATGTGTCATTAGCTTAATCAGAAGCCATCTTCAGGGTTTGCTGTCAGACAGCAAGTAAATACCATGAAGCTCGGCTACTCTTTAACCTTGTGAACCGCACTTCTGAAAGAGTTTTCTGCATTTGAAAAAGAAAATGTGCCACCTCGGTGCTCTGCATTGCAGCTTCTTGAGCAGAGGTTTGTCATATGCTGGCCCTCGAATCCAGTATAACCATCAGCGAATCCAGTATAACCGTCAGCGCAGGCTGGCAGAGCGGACCACAAACGGTGTTCTTCCATTAACCCCTCTGTGTCTGGGGCCTGTTCCTCTTGAGACCCAGATACGGTGAAGAACAAAATCGGATGCTTAAGAGCCAGGTACAAGGACCACATCGGGCAGGTACAAGATTATGGTGCTTTACCAGTATTCCAGTTGCACCTTGGGCGTCCCAACTCCAAAAAATGACATTTAACTTCTGAACTTTCTCGACTTCTGAAAGACAAGCTCTCGTTGACAACTCCTCCAGGTATTTTTATTGATCATATAAATATCCAGTCTCTTTCTGAACCCTGATAAATTCCTGACCTTGCTAGTTTTCTGATGGAAATGAATCCCATTGCTTTTTTCATTGCTTGAAAATGTATTTTCTTTTATCAGTTTTTAATTTACCACCTTTCAGCTTCATTGAACACCTTTGTTCTTGTATTGCACAGAGAGAGAAAACAACAGCACCCAAACAACTTCTCTAAACCATTCATTCATTAGACTCTGTGCCTTCAACTTTTCACCTCTTATTCAACTACTTTTTAAGGTAAAGAAGTCCAATCTTCAGTTTTCCAGCATAACTGCTTTCCCAGTCTTTCACACTCTCATCACACATTTCTGACTGCTGCTCTCATTCTGCAGCATCCTTAGCTGAAGAGGGTTGATGAGGAATCGTCCTGGTTTCAGCTGGGATAGAGGTAATTCTCTTCCTCATAGCTGGTATAGTGCTGTGGTTTGGATTTAGTATGAGAATAACGTTGGTAACACACCGATGTTTTAGTTGTTGCTAAGCAGTGCTTACACTCGTCAAGGACTTTTCAGCTTCCCATGCTCTGCCGGGTGCACAAGAAGCTGGGAGGGGGGACAGCCAGGAGAGCTGACCCAAACTGACCAAAGGGCTATTCCATACCATATGACGTCATGCTCAATATATAAACTGGGGTGAGTTGGCCGGGGGGCAGTGATCGCTGTTCGGGGACTGGCTGGGCATCGGTCAGCGGGTGGTGAGCAATTGCATTGTGCATCACTTGGTTTGTATATTCTTTTTATTATATTCTGCTGTCCTATTAAACTGCCTTTATCTCAACCCACGGGTTTTATTCTCTCCCATCCCACCGGGGGGGAAGGGTGAGTGAGCAGCTGTGTGGTGCTTAGTTGCCGACTGGGGTTAAACCACAACAGGAATAAATGAAGAGAAACATTGAAGATGCATCGCAAGTCACTGGTCCCTTCCCCACCTCTCTGTGAGTACAAGTACGCCCTCACCCAGCTCCTGGCTGGCTAAAGAGCTCATGATCCTGACTGCTGCCCATCAAACTCTTTCACATACAAGTTACCCACAGACCCCACTCCACCAGCACGTGAGGACCCCCTAACTGTGCTCAGTGCCAACTACACAGGTTGGCACCTACTGCTTAACAACTTCAGAGGGCTCGGCCCATCGTCAGAGAAGCAGGACAAGATGCTCTCCCAAAAGCTGCTGAGCCAGGGGTTGGCAAAAGCCCAGCGAGATGCAGTTTGGGAACACAGCAGGCAACAACCTCCTCAACCACACCTAGCACAGAATAGAAAGAAGAAAAAAGGATGCATGTCTACACTTAAGAACCAACCTCCAGCCCTTGTGACAACAGCCTGCATACACAGATTTCCTCAAATTTTAAACATTCCAGAAATGAAACTATTACCCTAAAATAGCCTACAAGTTAGTAGACCTAATATTAATATTAGCTGCCACTCAGCGAACACCTTCCTTTTACAGTGTCACCAGAGCGCTGGTTAATTCACGCAGACAAAACGACGTTCCTTTCTTTGTTCTCCCTCCACTGCCTCTGCAATATTAAGTCAACAAAATCTTTCCTCAAAACTGCACTGACATCAAGAATGTTATGTTCAAACCATTAGACAAAATATGAAGCACTGAAGCCATGCTTCATTAAAAACAAGTGGAAAAATCAGTTTACCAGAAGAAAAACATTATTTAAGAAACATATTCGTCATATACATCTGAAAGAGAATGATGATTAAATGTATAAAGCCAAAAGAGTCAAGAATCTTTTAATTAATATTTGACCACAAAATTATGCACGCTCCTATGTATTTACATTTTATTTTCAACAAAACCACGTAGCAATAAAGAGCAGAACTACAGTATCAAAAAATCTACTTTGTTGCAAACTAAAACCGTTGTTTTGCTTTCATACTGATGACCTACCACGTATTATGGAACAAAACGGACTACTGGCTCTTCTACTTCCAGGCACAACTTCAAAGCGAGTAGAAATCACAGAAATGATTGTCAAAAGAAAAGACCAGTAACAGAGGGAAGAAGTCTCTCCCTGCCCCGTAACATCATGGAAAGAGCTGGTAAATAGCAGACAGTTAATGATGAACTCCTACTTCCATACTGCAACACACCCACGATGCAGAACTTTCTGGACAACTCGGAGACGCTCAAGTTGAATTGTAGCCTTTCCTATGTTCCACATTCCAGAAAGACAATCCAAAGGACACTCAGTCCACCATAGGCAAAATTGCAGAATTTTTAATTTGCTACCAAGTCAGTCCTCAAGAAGACAAAAAGATGAGAACAGACCCACTTGCACAGCAATATTTAAGCATGCAACACTCATCACTAAGTTTATCCCATCTCTGGAAAAAAGTCCATTGTTTTGTGTCAGGAAACACTCTCAGAGTAATTTTTATTATTATTCTAAATTTTTAAAGAAACAAGTTTAAAATGAAGTCACGTATCTGTTGCTTTATTTGGTTCTTCTGCTTCCGTTTGTGAAACACTACTACATTATTTAATAAAATGCCTTTCTAAGTGCCTTACAATAAACCTGGCCAGCACCCTCCTGACTTAGCAGAATCTTTCTCAAATACAGCTTTATCTTACCAACTAATGCTATATGAACTGATGACATTTTCAATATACTCTATTACCAGGAATAGACAGACTCAGGCTTGCACAAAGGCTGAGGTTTGAAAGTTGCTCTGGAGTTTGTCTACCCCAACCTCCTCAGCTCTCCTGGATCCCCCTTATTTCCAGGAGCATATTCCATGGGATTCTTCTGAGCAGGTCCATGAACAGATCAAACTCTTGCTCTCCTGAAGTCCAGGGCTGCGATCCTGCTATTTGCCTTGTTCCTTTCTCTCAGGAGTCATTTCAAATTACTTTAACAGCATCTGTAGCATCCACCTTCGGTTGCTCAAAAAAGCCTCCACAATCAACATAAAATCACTTGATACCACAAGCACAAAAAAGGTTGGTTTAGAGATGAAGGGAAGGCAAAAGCTAACAAGAACAAATCATTCAGCTAGAATTTATGACCACTTCACAATCCCTCTCCTCAATTTATTCCAAAAAGCTGTTCCTATTTCGCTTGCAAGTATTATTTTTCAGACTTGTCCCTATTACTTCACCTCCAATAACAACATACATGAGCTCTACCACATTAAAAGAAAGCATGACTATTGTCTTTGTCAGCGCAGTCTCAAAGATGCTACCCGTGATTACTAATTCACTAGGACTCTTCAGCTTATTGAGGGTAAGAACAGAAGCACCCAAAAAGCAGCAAGTGAAAAGTTTCTGCCTCTGTCTTCCTGTGCACATCAAAGATGCTAAACACACACACAAACAAAATCAACAATCAAGGCTATGCAAAAGACTTCTTGTGCAAAACACCTGCCTCGAGTCCATGGAAGAAGTAGTGCAAATTTTACAGCATACGTCAAATCTTTGCAAATTTTCCCTGAATCAAATTAGTTACTAATGAAACAGTTTATGATTAATACTTACTTAAGTCAAGAAGTAAATTGGGGAAAAAGCTGTTAGTTGAACAGGAGCAAATCAGATTGGCTCCAGATATACATAATAAAATGTGTATATGTGAAGAAAATACTATTGCTGTATCTTTAGAAGTCTTCAATTTCTGAACACGATCTGTATTAGATCATCACATAATATCCTCTAGTGGCATTTCTGAAACATGATGCGTAAGGTACAAGCAGTACAAGCAGTTCACGTACCTGCAAAATACAGGTGTACCTTCTAATGATGTACCTTCTAATGATCTAAATACGCAAAGTCTCACAAAGGCTAGAATGTATGTAGAATGTAGCCTCACAAGGCTAGATGTATCTCACTGACCACGTACACAGAGCTCCAACAGAGAGCTCCATTCAGAGAAATATCGATCCCATCCACCTCAGGCTCGCTTGCCGAGACCAGCCTGGCTCACAGGTTCTGTCATTTGGATTTCCCCCTCGGTCCAAGGCGGCAGGACACCGAGGAGCTATGGTCATGGAGGGGGGAGAAGAAAAAGCACAGTCCGTCAGTCCTGTCTGTGCTCTGAGCTGCTGGGGCAGCGCCCTGGAAGAATAAGCAGAACAGAAAATATCTGCTAGAAATGATCTCCTAAGCCTATAAGCACAATACTAGGCAAAAATTTATTACCTTTTCCTCTAGAGCAGTCTTTTACATATTTGAAGATATGTTTCTCCACAGTATTTGCTAGTGTAATTCTTCACTCCTTCCTCTTACTTTTTACTATTTCTCTAGATGGTCAATAAATATCCATTTGTCTTCAGAAACTGAGAGGAACTACTGTAGTACCTCACACACAGTTATCCAGACCTAACTGGAAGGAGAGCCAGGAATGAATGAGGTGGGGATTAAGGACAAGAAATCATTTTGTAATTGAAAACTCAGGGCCAGCCACCATGAAGAAAAATGCAGGGCACTCACAGAGCCACACTAAAAATCAAAGCAGAGAAGAAATATCTGTGGTCTAATACTGGCTCAGGCCCCAAATTTTATGGATGTTCTGAACTTGCACATCCCACAGGTTACCCCATATACCTAATTTTAACACCGATCCCTAGAAGCTTTGATTTTTAAAAAAAAGCATGGCACTAACTGAAAACTCCTCATCAAGGCTGTGGCACAGATAGTGTAAAATCCTGTTTCTTTGTGGAACACAGAATAGAAACTGTAATTGTATTTAAGTTTCAGATATGTGGTAAAAGAAGGAAGGAAAAAACACTCAGTTCAACATGGATGAAGGAGGAAGACATGACAAGAATAAATAGCTTGAAAACTAGGGAGCTCTGAAGTTTTCATCTCAGAAGAAAAAACAACTGTACACAAAATACTAAAAAATTCAGAGGAACACAAGCAAATAAAGGAATTAGTCTCCAGCTGAAGTTTGTGTGCTTTTAAAAGAACATACCTATTCAAACATCTTTATCAACAGTTTAATACTATAAACAAAAAAAGAGCAGCATAACGAATGAACTTTTTAGAAAGAGCTTCTCCCTGCCTCCTCCTGTGGTACCAAAAGGCAAACAGCTGCTCACTTTCTGCATCACACGCACCGTTCGCACATTGGCACGCTAATGGGTTTTCTGACAAGGCAAACTCTAATATTAGATACCACTCTTATTAGCTCAGATCAGAGAGTGTGCTGTTAAACCCTGAAGGTATCACACTCTGCAGAGGTTGCTCTCTTTATTTCACAAATCATATGTAATTGCCTCTTTAATATCAGCCACTGAATTGAGTTGAACACTATCATTCTTCTCTAAAGTCAACATTTGTGCACTTCAAACATATATATTTCATACTTAAAGAATACTTTTTACAAAAAAATACTTCAAAAAGATAGAATTAAAGTTATTAGACAATTTAACCCACTGATACAAACAGCAAAGAGAAAAGCAAAGCCACTCCTCCCATGCTCCAAACAGCAATTTCTTTTTCACTAGCCACGCGAAGAAACAGGGGGTCTCTGAAGTGGTTTTAAATTCTTATGTTAGAAGGAACAGTGTGATTGATATGGCTGTTATTTGTAACACCATAGGAGCGTGTCATAAATAACTTGGTGTTATTTATAAGCGTTGTGCTGTTTTGCACAGCAGCGTGGCCCGCGGGGCACAGCATCCCAGAGCAAATGCCGGCTGCAAAGGAAAGTTTTTCTGGAATGTTTGCACAAACTTAGGCACATGGGTGATCTTTGCCAGCAATTGCTGGAGGCTGGCAGAAACCACGGCACCGGGGATGGGCACACGCCTGTGCGGGCATCGCACGCACGGGGCTCAGCCAGTGCAAATAGGTGAGAACCTCACAGGCGCAGTGCGGGACGGGAAACAAATACAGGCTGGGCTGATTCCTGCGTTCAGCGTTAAGAAAATTCATGTGGTCTCTACTGTGTCTGTTACCAGAACACTTTAAACAGCCACGAGGCTGCTGACCAAGAAATGACAGCCTGTCTGTGCTGGGTGGTTAAAGCAATCATTAGGCACTTGCTCAGTGTGGACCTGCAGCTCTCTGCAAGGGGAGGACAGTTACTTATCACTAATGCTTACTTTCATGCCACTCTCCTACTAAGCTTGCTAACAGCCTAGCATGCTAATGGATAGTCAGGATTTCTTTTTTTTTTTTTTTCCCCTTTCTTCTCATCGACAATCTTACCCTCGATGTCAGAACCGATTTAATTACTGCTAAATCACCTCCAACAATGGATGCCAAGCCTAGCCTTGAATTTCTTCAAGAGGTGTGATTTTACCCCTTAGTTTCTCCTGCTTTTTCACCTGTTGTGGGAATAGTTAAACTGCATTTCTCCAATTTGCTTTTTAAATGGAGAAAGATTACTGTCAAGAGATGCAAGTTTCATATTTCCCTGCCGCTTACAGATGACATTAGTCTATTCCTTGTTCCTACCTACGGAAACAATGCTGTCTCCTGGCACGTCGACTTTAAAAAGTAAATGCAATTGAAGTTTTTACCATGCAGCTCACAAAGAAAGATATTTGCACGTTAGAATTGATTCCTCTTCTGATCTCACTGGTTAACAAAAATAATTGAATTTGGTACCCTTTTTAACATATTCACATATTCCTTTACAGTTCTGAGTTGAACATACTCCCTGCTTTTGTCCTTGGTCTCATTTTCCAAAACTTTTATCTTTAGTTCGTCAATCTAGCACAAGCAAGAGACTCTCCAGTCTGGGGAAAACTGGAGCAGAGACAATTACGACAGGAGAAAAGCAGGAGGAAAAATGCAGTATAATGTATGCAAAAGCAGATGTCTTATGAGGACACTGTTATAAGTAACTTGCTCATGGAACTCTACTACTTAACAGTATAGGTACGTTTAGGTTTTTATGCTGCTCTTTTTAGCAGTCAATCTTAAAAGCAGCCTATTATGGAAGTTCAGCATCACCACCTCCATTTTCCAGAAGGGGAAGATGAAGTGGTTGTGATCATTCAGCAGCTCAGAAGAACTGGGCTAAAACACAGATCTCTTTCAAGTCTCTGTCTGGGGATCTTCCCAGCGATTAGGTCATTCTTATTAAAAAAAAAAAAAAAAAGAAAAAAATGTGTTTATCAACTACGCACCAGCTCTGTTTAGGAAAGGATTACCCCCGTTGTGCAGCCACTTCGGAGATGTTGCCTTTCCTGAAGTCACACCAGAGAAAGGCAAAACCAGAAACAAACAGTACAAGAAAGTAGAGATGGTAGCAAGTATGAACATTCCCCAAGTGTTCCTGTTACTCATGCTCCAAATTCTTGACATGCTGAAGTCATGAAAAGATGGAGGGAGGTCTAATTCCTTTCTATTTTTGCAGAAAAAATGGTCGGTACATACCAGAATCAACCAAAATATGGCTTTGAATTGTAGAAATAAAAGAGGAGATACGAAGGTGCTGCTTTGTGACATTGCAAGATCATCCCTCTGGAGATGAAAATCAACAGCTCTACCTTAGCCACCGGTACTTTATCCTGTCCCTTCTGTGAGTAAAGGAACTCATACAAAGAAACCATTCACAAGCAAAAAGCTTCTCACTTTCTTCTAGAGTTAGCTTTCTGCTGATTTAGCTTCAGAAACTTCATTTTCAAACCAGTTCTGAGCAAAGAAAATGACCAGAGAATTTAGTTTGGGAAGGGGAGAAGGGAAGGGGGACCACCCCTTTCACAGCAACGCGTTGTTGGATGGGCTTAGCTGTGCTACCAAACAGACCCCTCGTCAAGCAGAAAAGCACAAGTTTTAGGTCACAAACCCAGAAATTACTTCCAGCAGCACAAAGCCAAATACTTCCCTGTAATCTGCACTTCACACATAGGCGAGGAAAGAAGCCTCTCCTGATCTCACAAGCATAAAAAAGCCATCCTTCAGCAGACTGAACAGAGCTACATTTGCAGGCTAACCCATCAAGCTGCTGAATTTATATGCAGCAACAGAACCATGTAAGGATCAAATAAAATTAATTCTGTCTAATAACAAATTAATTGTCCATGCCAACCTCTAATGTCTCCATCATCAAATGAATTTCCATGTTATTTACCCACCACAACTTCCCACAGGGAAGGAGAAAGACAGCTGCTTAGATTAAAGAACGAAACAGAAGAGCCTCCTAGACAAAGGATCTTTTCATTTTCTAAATGATTGCTCTACTCCAAAACGTCTTATGAGAAATAATGTGGGTTTTTTATTTTTTTAACAAAACCAAGATGCAAACTGCCTGACTTGATGCTGCTATTTCATTGTCTCAGAACTGAATGCAACAACTTCTAGTGGTAAGGAGAGATAGACTCATGTAGAAATAATGTTCCCATTACAAGAAAAATATATTGTCAACAGACCTAACAAAGTGTACTTTTCTGATTTTATATTCTTTGAGGCATGGATCACTGTAGCCCTCATCTTATTTATTGTCAACAGGAACATTTTAGAAGGCATATAAGATGACAACAACAAAGCCCACTTTATGGTAAAACTAGGCTATAAATTCTTTCAAAAGACCAGAAAAGTGACACATGCTGCCAGATCCCCACTGCTCTTATTTCACTATCTTATTTTAATGCCTCTAAAGCATCCAAAATCATCCGGTTTGATCACACCGAAGAATACCTCTCAAAATAATCATCTAATAGGTGAGTATTTCTGGGAAATAAAAGAGAGCTTTCTCTAACAGCAATGTCAATGCTACATCTCACTTAAACAATCTACTTCTATGCCTGAGGACTGCCCAAACTTAGGGAACCAGCTCATAGCAAAGAGCTGATCCGTTTAATCCTGGAGAAGTCCTGGGAAGAGAAAGGCAAAAGTGGAGAAGACAGCCCTCCCAGAAGATTCAGAGAAATTCAGGTCTTTGACCTGATCAGTCCAACAGTTCACTATTTTTGATCAGGCAAACAGTAGTAAAAGAAACAAGAGACCTCTTATTTAGACAGAAGTCAAAGTGCTTTGTCACAAAACTTAAAATCCTTACTTGAATGGGGATTTAAAAGGTTATTACTTGCAGAGTTGTCATGGGATAACCTCCCAGTAACATCTTTCAATTGTACTGGGATATCATTACTACAGAGCCAACAGCAGGACTGTGTACTATGTTTGAACTTGTCAGACTTAATCGTCAAGAGCTCTCTGGATTACGGAGTGGTCCTACCAAAGTTCTGACCTGAATGTCCCTGCAGCCACAGAGGAGAGCAAAAACTTGTGCACAGCAACACTACGGGGCATGACCTGGAAGAAATCTTACAAAAATGAGCACGATCTATCAAACAGGGATTTAATTTATCCTAGCTGCAATGGTTTTCTACATAGCGAAGATTAGGATTTACTCTTCCAAAGCAGAAACAAAACAACTTTTAGTTAAGAAATAAAGCAGATGGCCCATGTAGATTAAAGAGTAGGTACACCGCAACGCAACAGCACACTGCTGCGCACAAATCCCACAGTAATTACAGCAGCAGCGTTATTTCGCTAATGATGCTGTGCCTGTGAACTGGGACAAATTAACACACAGACACACACGCTGGTGACTTGCAGCCTGAGGGAAGGTGAATATGATGGAGACAGACATTTAAGGGAATTTAAGGGAATCACAACATATTAAATGCTGCAAGGTACAGGCAAGCAATATGCAGCCCCAACAAAAAAGGAATATGGGAAAGGATGCGTTCCTCATCTGTCCTAGATTTGTATGAAAATTGATGTTCTCCCTGGAGACTGTACAACGGATCTTTCTCATCCCACTTGTGTTCCAGCATTTTACTGTTAGTCCACTTCCCGCTAACTTCTGTACGGGCTGCAGATCAGAGTCGCTGTCACTGGGATACGTCCTCAGTCAGGCTAAGCCAGCGTCACCTGGCCCATGGGTTACTTTGGTCCAAGTGTGAACTTCCATAAAGCAAAGCCATATCATACTGTAACACCTGCATTGGCGCTTCACTTCCAAACATCACGAACTACCAGAGCGGTTATTCCGGGGCCTTACGCCTACTGAACTATGCCATGGCACAGTTTTCCCCACTGAAGAGCAGAACAACATTGTGAGGCACAGGAGAACCTCAGGGGTGTCCAGCACGCTACCAGCCGCTGAGCGATCCAGCTCACATACTGCTCTAGACACACATCCACGTAAAGCCAAAGAGCAACCTGGGCTGTGTTTATACCCCCAGCAATGCCAGCGTGCTCCAGTTCAAAATACTACTAAACTCAAGTCAGAGAGCAGGGTGCGGGAATGTGAGCCCAATATAGGGTAGAACAAAAAAAAAAAAAAGCCATTTGAGACAAAACCATGAATCCCCATTCAGACCAGTCCCTGATTTAAGCAACAAGACACTACATCGTACCTGAAGAGGTGTGGCAGCTAATATCCCATGCCAATGAGTTTCAGGCTGTTTAGCCTGCCGGTAGCGGCTCATTTTCTTGGACCTCTGGGGATAGAGGTGCAGTTTGTAATGTGGCTTATTGGGTGCTATTGATGCTGACTACTTCTGGGCTTCAAGATCTGGCAGGCAGTAAGGGTTATCCTGGTCTGGACCAGTGGAGAGCAATTCAGTATTATTTTGTACTTTAGATGATTTTAAGCTAATGAAGGTCCTATTCGTTTTTATAACTCCCCATGCAAATGTTAATTTTTAATAAACTTTGCCCAAGTAGGATTTAAAGCTTATCTCACAAGACATATTTAGAGCAGTGCTATGGTGAAGTAATTCTGGGAAAAAAATATGTACAGCTGAAAATAGGATATTTCTGCATGCTTGCTTCAAAGTCTACCAAGAGTTTTCTGCACAGACTGACTTGTCATCAGACTAGTCATTGCGCGGGACTGGAATTATTAATTAACAGTCAAAACCTGTGCCTCTCAGGCATGCCGCAGATGAACTTCATTGTCACCACGAGTTCTGCACTTCGCACCAGTGATGCAGGAAGGCTGGAGGTGGTGGAGAGGGTGGGAAGAGCAGACAGTGTTTAAACTTCACAGAGCTGGAAAGGTTAATCTGATGCTAACAGGCAGCATGTTGACTGAGCAAGAGGCTTTAGTATCATCAGTCTTTCTCTGATGATGGAGATGGGAGCTTCTCTGGTGAAAAACCATGAGGAGGCTGCAACATCTTGTAGGCTGGCACGGGCCATGCTGCCAAGTAAGCAGGAAAGAGGAACGCTGTGCTTGGCTAGGATCCGACTGAAGAGGGCTTTAAAAAGTTGCTGTTGCTGAGGGACAACATAGGGCTTGTTACATACCTGTGCTCAAGACCTTATAATTAATTCAAAATAATTAAGCTTAATTATGTGAATGGCAGAAAGACTTCTACATATCGCTTTCAAAACCTGTTGAACAGTCTCTTCGAATCTGTAACCCCGCGGCCTTGTGTTTTATTCCATCGGAAGCTAATTATGGGAGAGTGAGTTTCAAAATGTATTAAGAGCTATCACGTATCTAAGGGTCATTTGTGCTGAAGACAGGAAAACACATTAATGGGAAAGGTACTGTGAGCATCTGAGCTTTCTTTGCAACGTTCACGGATGCAAGGACAGAACGTACCACCTCTGTTTTCTATCACCAGAGCCATTCAGAAGGCTAACGCAAAGAAACACTGCCTTATTGAACCAGACCTCTTTAGTGCTTTAATTTGCTAATTTTTTATACTGTTATATATATAATACATTTACATATATGTATATAAGACTAAGTGCTGTGCATCACTTCTTCCCCCACAATACTACTATTGTCAGCAACTGCATTCAACCATTACATAGAAGTTTCCACGAAGGAAGAAAAAAAGGCTGGAGAGATCTCTCAAGCATCAGGATTTACCTTGTATTTCACAGCTTTCTTAGCACGTCTCATCAGGAAATTAATCCTTTGACTTCGGAAAATCATCCTTTCCTGTGCATAGGTCATCAGCAGATGGTAGCATATAGAAAAAAATGCTGCTTCTGAAATATTCATGTTGTTTACTGCTCTAGGTTGCTCCTTTGCTTCCTATCTTGAGGGACACCCAAAAATTAAAAACAAAAATCTAATTTCAGTATTAGGAGTCTTGCCGTGCTGTCTGGTTTGGTATACTTACGTTCCAGAAATCAAACTAACATAAAATTTTAATCAAGAAAAAAGCCAATGTACTAACAGAAAATTTTTTCCTCGTTATTTGAAACTCTTCATCTGTATCTGTAAAAATCACCTTCTGCTCCCATAAATTACCAAGAATCAGAAAGTCTGAAGGAAAGGATGCAGAATGAAGGGCCTGTGACCCACAAATCAGACATACACCAGCACTGGAGAACTTTAGTTCTCAAAAAAGATTTATTTTCTCCTCCCAGTGGCAAAGCAATTGTTGCATTGCAACTAAATATCTCACGGAGATCCATATATTTACAGGTCCCAAAAAAGGGCTATTGCAGAAAGTAGCAAAATATGCATGTAATACCTGAAAAATCAGAAAAATAATTTTTCTTTTTTTTTTCCCTAGTAAATTGCATTGTCTATGGAAAAATGTTCAACCTTAACTATTTATCACCACTAAAATACACGTATTCTCAAGCACATGTAACCTATTAAACAATTGCCCCTTTTGGCTGAAGAGGTCTTGACTGGGTTTCTAATTTTTCTCACTCACTTTTTGCACACTTTTGCTTTTTAATTCAAGTAAAATCTGTCAGATGTGTTACAGAAAAATTATCAATAGACTGATGAAAAATTAAACTTTAAAAAAAATTAAAGCTCCACTAGACATGACTGAAGTCCGAGCCTTTGTAGACCTCAGGAAGGTGGCAAGAATGAACGCTTATAAACACCAAAAAAAAAAAGTTTGCTGTTTATGTTATGTTGTCAGGTTTGAAAATTTCCCCATCTTCTCACATCTGTAGCAGATCACAGTGCAGCTGCACGTCCTTTTGACGTTTCTCCACAGCATCCATCCACTCTGTCAGTCCACATGCTGCAGGAGGTGGAGAATGTGAAAGACACAGGAAGGAAAAACATAGGTATTTAACAGAAGATGCCTATAAGGGATGTGTCTCCAAAGGCTGAGAGTTCACTCCTTTTTGAAAAACAGCTTCTTCTAAGATTTCTAAGAGTGGTTACTGCAAATATGTTGAACATCTTGGCCAAAGGCCAAAATTTTCCCCCTACTCTCTCCTCTTTGCAGCCACCCAGAAAATTACTTTGATTTTTTCAAGCACCATCCATCCCAATCAACTACAGCAGAGTTTGTGTCCTAATCCCTGCTTGGAGAGCACTCCCACACCGTGTGACCTTACAAATTTGGGGGTGACTAGACTCGACTCTAGTCCTGGTGACTAGATCTACCGCCAAGGGGCTATCATTGCTCCCTTCCTAGCAGTAGCTCCAAACTGAATTATTTAGTCAGACAGTGTACCGCATGATGTGGCTCCAATACAGTCTCAAAATAGACCAACTGTTTTGATTGAATAGAGAGACCATTTGTTAGACAGCAAAAAAGGTCTGGATCTCTTTCTACAACAATGTAACACACACAAAAAATTTCCTTCGAGCATGTGGCAAGATACAATTGAAGAATTCCACATGATATACAAATAAAAGCCTCCCTCATAAGCAGTACAACATAGATGAAAGGGAAAAAAGTGCATATGTTATCTATTGACACACACACTTATATCACTGTTAGGAAAAGCTTGAGAGTAGTTGTCTGCTTTTGTTAAACGTTTTCATATTTTCCCAAAGCCAATATTGCACAGACAAAAATCAGGAGTCTTACCACTTGTGCAAGAGAGATGAGCTTTACAAATTAAAATACTGTTTATTTTTTTTAAGCATCGGTTATTTGTCAGAGCTCCTGAAAGCAGCATTGTGTTGGCCCTGCCAGGGACAGGCAGCCCAGGCAGGGACCGTACAAGTTCTCTGCTCCACGTGTGGCTCCCTTCCTTTTGACTACCACACATAACGTCTCCCATCTTCAATAAATTCTGAGTGCTCAGTGTCTTTTCTGCTGGCAACCGTATCACATTCCCCAAACCACACTTAGTGACAGGATTTAGTCAGCAGAGATAGTGAAACAATATTTGTTTCTTCTGCTATGAGGAACCAAGTACAACATGTTGCGCTCTGAATTATTCAGATCTCCACAGGCCTGGGTAACAAGCCTTTAGCAACATCTAGACACCAGGGACAACATTTCCCCTGGTGTAGCTCAGATGACATTAGCAGAACCACAACAGGGAGAAATTCAGCCTTAGGCTTATTGCACGGCAGCATTTCATCTTGGTCAGCCCCACCAGGCTTGCTAAGGAGAGGATTTGGAATATCAAGTACAAGAA
This sequence comes from Balaeniceps rex, assembly GCA_013401315.1. NCBI lineage: Eukaryota > Metazoa > Chordata > Aves > Pelecaniformes > Balaenicipitidae > Balaeniceps > Balaeniceps rex. Next base: position 280,828 of record VYZW01054902.1, read on the forward strand.
AAAGCCTCAAACACCAAAATCCCAGGGCATCTCTCGCCTGACACGCCTTTCACAGCATCTGCTTAGAAAGCTGTGCTACGAAGTCGTAAGCATGCAGGGGATCACTCGTGACTTTTCAGTGTGGATGACCTTCTCCCCCTGCCTGCCCCCAACTAAGTCTCCGAAAGGTATTTCCCTTGCCCTCATCTTTAACTCTCTCACAAAATGTCACATTGATTTTTCAAGGCCAAAGAACAGCCATCTGACATCTTAGAGTAAGACCATCACGTTTTCCACTAGGAAAACTACAAAAGACTAAAGTGAAGAAAGAGACTAATGCCAAATAGATGCTTCACAAAGGTCACATGAAACACAGGGACTCTGGCCTCAGTGGCAGCCCGTGGTAAGAGCATGTCTTGTTTTGCTAAGCTAGTCACTTCTTATTTCACTTGCAAACTGGGGGACAGAAAGCTGCAGGAAACAAATCTTTGACTGCTCTTGGTCCTTAGAAGCTTAATTACCTTCAGTACCCTCAAATCATCTGGACTGCCTTCAGCAGCTGAAAGACCTCTTTACCTATGCTCAATGACACAGAATTTTTCGATAGTTTTGTTTAAAAACGCAGACAGCAAGGCTTCTCATTTTCCTAAAGCATTAAACTCCCACTTGAAACGTAACCTGGGATCAATTTTATTTCATCTGTTATGTAGTAGTTTTAATAAAGTGTTAAAATGGAAGATATTGAAAAACTACATGAGAAAATAATCCTCTGAAATAACGTGAAAATGGAACAAGCAAATAATAATGCAACTGGAGCAGAAAACTGTTACATTCATTCTCGGTTTGCTTACACGCCAAGCACCTACTCTGCCTAATCTTTCCAAGAGAAGGCAACAGTAGACGCCAGTCTCCACCACAATCTCTGCTCCTGGATTTGTACTCCTAGTAAAACTACTCATTGCTTCTGCAGAAAAGAAGTTTCCTCTTTAGAACAAGGCAGACAAAAAAAAATACTTAAATCTGTCTATTTATAAAACTGCTTATGTAAAGATACTATAGTGAATGAAGTATTAAATTATGCAGTGCGAGATGTAATAGAGTGAATTATATTCAGTAAGATCACACACTACTGAAAATATGCGAAAAGCAGTGCTGCTGACTTTCAGTTGTCAAGCTACACGCACACACATATATATTGCTCATCTCATTATTTTCTGCTGTTTCCATGTGTGATAACATGCCCAGTGCTGACACTTCTCCTATTCTCCCTGGCAGACCCTACATTAGCATGTAAATAGCTGGCAGATAGGAGGAAATGAAAGCAAGGAAGAGCTCTTTAATTAACTTTAATCCTCTGAAAATCCATACAGCAATCTGTTCTGACAGTTTTCTACACGGGATCTTCTTAGGAGGTCCCTAAGTGCTGCCTGCGGATCACTGCCAGGCTAGAACAAGGAGAAAGAATGAACAAACCAATTTTGGAGACAATATTTAGACATTTTTCTGCTATTAAATGATGACTGGTGACTGCCATCTGGCATTACCAGAGCTGTCATTAGTCCGACTCTGGATGGGAAACAAAGAGATGCCATAAGCAAGACGATAGCGCACTTCATGCCCGTCTGACAGCCAGTCCCCCACGACTCGGGTAAGCGTGCCAGAGCTCACACACACACTCAGATACACACATACACACTGAGCAGTCTTCTCTAGTTTCCAATACTAGACATGCTATACGTCTATGCCCTCTGGCCCACATTTTCTCAGCCCGTAGTAAATGCAAAATCCTCAAGGTTGAAGAGCAAAGCAATTTCATTGCTAGAAAACTTGATGAAACAGCTCCATAGTAGTACACAGCCCTTCAAATCTTGAATGGCAAAAAGGCTGTCAGACTATAAAGGAGTAAGCTGAAATCATTCCTCAATGACTTGCATTTTCCAAATGTGACAAAGTGTTATTCATAACCCTCTATTACAGAAAATCTCAAACAAATTCTGGTGGGGGAAAAATCTAAGGGTAAATGGAAGGAGATGGAGTGCCACAGTCTTTGGCAACACAAGATTGTCAAATAACTTTTACCTAGCAGGTTAGATTTAGCTCTGGAAGTGGTATCCTGCTGGTTGATGGGAGCCAGTACAAATCTCACAGAAAGGTCAGTGGTTCCAGCCGTGCCTTGAAGTGACCACTTTGAGGCCACTTATGGCTCAGGGAGCTGACCTGTAAAATTCCCCAAAGAGCTGAACAAAAATTGAGTTCCCTGCAGGGTGACTGGGAGCAGCTTAAGAGCACGCGCCAGCCAGAAATGCAGGAGTCAGCTCTCAGTCCCCTGGGTTTCTTCAGAGCTGAAGGAGGGAACAGCAGAACTCCAAGTGCTGAAGTCCAACAGGTAAATCGGGGAAAGCCCTGGCTATAGCACAAAGCCACCCGCATGAAGAGCCTGGAGAGCAGGGGGGATGCAGGAGGGAATGACATTAACAGCCTGCTCCCTTGCTAAGACTTCAGAACCCATGCAAGATAAACAGGCAGTGATGCAAAGATAAGAACCCTGAAAATCTACCTAATGAGGTGATATAAAAGGCAAGTAAGGCTGAAAAAAGAGGACAAAGTAGAAGTGATGCTTCTTTAAGGCAAACCTCCAGCTTTTATAATGCAGGAATAGGACGGCAAAGTCCAGGTCAGAGACCAAAGATCTATCAAGGGAGTCAAAGGTATAAATTTCTACCTGCCACACTCAAGTTCCCTCCATCCTTTTCAGCCGAGATTTCCAGAATATTTACAAAGCTGTTTTAACAAACATAAATTAAAATAATGCAAAAGATAAATACAAAACCGTATCTTGCCAAGTCTGCTATTCATAGAATCATAGAATCATTTGGTTGGAAAAGACCTTTAAGATAATCGAGTCCAAGAGGATTCAAAGAATAAAGACACAGGAATAAGCAAAAGGTGCCTAGATTCCAGACATACCATTAAGCAAAGAAAAATCTGTTATACAGCATCAGCCTACGTGTATCTACAGACCTGCTTCCCCAAGCCCACCAATTAGTTCTCCCATTCCTGTAATTTCACATTTTCCTGGCAGTTGAACCACACTAAGTATAAAGATCACGTGTCATCACAATCCCCCCTCCTAATTTTTTTAATGCTGTAATATCAAGAGCAGACATTTCACTTTATTCATCATACAAGATTCCAGTGCTGGAAGATACAGAAAATATCCAGCATGGCAACTTCAAGAACTTGGTGACTGATAACGCTCAGAACAACGCACGCTTTTATGAATACTGAAGCATGAGTTTCAATAAAATGACCTTTAACACAACAGATTCCAGTTGAGGTAAGAAGGAAATCTCTACTGACACATAAATTACTAAAGATGAAGGTGTTCCTTCTAAGATTTACTTTACACAGAATAGTCCTTATACATACTGATCACTAATCCTCTTTAAACTATGCACTAGTTCCCGCAGCTTTGAGAAGTCATGTTCTAATCTGATCTAAATTTTCCAGCAGAAACACCATAAAAAGTGCACTTAACAGCTATGAAGACAAATAAAAGATGAAACTGGAATAAGTTCATAAAAACATTATAACCACATCCACGATTAGTTAAAAGATTGCACTTTGGCCATCTGGTAAGAATACCTGGCACTGACAATATCTAACTATGGCCTCTCAGCTTATCTGCCATCTGACTGCTTCATTTTAAATAAGTATGCAACCACCAACCAGACAGTTTCCTATTAAAAAACAAACAAACAAAAAACCCCAACCACCAACTAAATTTTAGAAAAGGGGAAGAAAGGGAAAAAATCCATGAAGTAATAACCCAGATAAGGTACAACAGATTTGAAATCTCAATCTGATCATAGAGAACAAGACTACCTAGCTCTGTATACTGCCCACAGGTGCACATTTCAGCAGACTATTCATCTTCATGATAGACAGGAGCGACAGCGACTGTGACCCAGTTATACTTTTCTTTGCCTGGGAAAACAGCGATTTGTTTACTCATTGCAACAGTGTTAAATCTCATGGGATATTCAGACATTCATATAGGGAGTAGACAACGAACATTTCAGAAATTGCTAGTTGCAATACATAAACTTGCAAGAGTATCTCAAATCTTTATCAAAATTTGAAAGAAAATAAACCTACTGATCTCCACAGATTTTTTTTTTTTTTTACATTACCTATTTCATAAAGATGAAGACAAACGTCAAAACATATAAAATCGTGATGCTTTGTCCTGTTTTCGGCTGGGATAGAGTTAATTTTCCTCCTAGTAGCTGGTATAGTGCTGTGTGTTGTATTTAGTATGAGAATAATGTTGATAACACACTGATGTTTTAGTTGTTGCTAAGCAGTGCTTACACTGACCAAGGACTTTTCAGCTTCCCATGCTCTGCCAGGTGCACAAGAAGCTGGGAGGGGGCACAGCCAGGACAGATGACCCCAACTGGCCGAAGGGCTATTCCATACCATATGGCATCATGCTCAGCATATAAACTGGGGGAAAGCTGGCCTGGGGTCCACTGCTCAGGGACTGGCTGGGCATCGATCAGCGGGTGGTGAGCAATTGCATTGTGCATCACTTGCTTTGTATATTCTATTATTATTATTATATTTTCCTTCAATTATTAAACGGTCTTTATCTCAACCCACAAGTTTTCTCACTTTTACTTTTCCGATTCTCTCCCCCATCCCACTGCGGGGGGAGTGAGCGAGCGGCTGGGTGGTGCTGAGTCACTGGCTGGGGTTAAACCCCGACACGCTTGCATAAAGTGAGGAAAGGTCATGTAAGTGTAAAACATAATGGAGAATTTCAAGTAAGTAAAAGCCACAGCAATAATAACCATGTATATTTTAAAGGTAGACAAATTTCAACACAATGAAAACTTAAAACCCCAAAACAAGCTGAGATGGACAGCTGCACATACAGGGCAATTCTTCGAGTCTATCAGAAGTCAGAGGCACGAGTGACTGCAGCTGCACTGACTCTGACCCAGCAAAGATACAAGCTCTGAAAAGAATTAACACAGGTCCTCTGCTGTATTTTAACCAGAGAACTGTGACAGAGGCAACTAAATGCTTCAAGAAATTAAACTGCAATAAGGAGAAGATATAATAATAATAATCTCAAAGCTAGATATTCACCCAAGACCAAAATAACAGAGGTGTTCACAGACAAACGGAATAAAATGATTTATCATTAAAAACGGCTATTGTATTGGAGATACTAGACAGCAGACATCCTATCTGTTTTGAAAGAAGAGATAAGGTTGTTCTGGGAAATTAGTCGTTGGCAAGGAAGTTTCACTTGAACATTAAGAAAATTAGTTGAGAAGGTTCAGAATTACAAAGCATCTTTTTTAGTAGAGATAAAATAGACATAGATTAGCATAAGCTTTTGTTAAAGTAATTTAAACTGAACTAGTTAACAATTCTTTGAGAGAACTCACAGGAGAGCGAACTAGTGAACGCAAGGTTTTGAAAGTCTATATAAATGACCGAGCATCCCTCAGTTTTAATCATTATGCGAGAGTCAAATACCTGTTGGTAAGAACTGGCTAATGGAGGAGCACGCTATTCTTCCTTGCCACGGAAAGCAATTAGCGGCAGGCTGCGCTAGGGATTAGAGCCAGAAGTTTTATTCAGTATACTTATTACTGTAGAAAAAAGAGGGGCAAATAGCAAGATGTGTGCTGACAATATAAAATATTAATGTTAGCAGAGTCTAGAGACAAGGGTGAGGCATTCTGAAGCACCTAAAAAAATTAATAATGAGGGAAGAGCAAAGGCTGATAAGCAGACTGAGCACACACAAATGCAAGTTAATGCAAAGTGGAAGGAAAAAAATATTAGATTTCACGCAGCATGCACGCAAGCAGCTTTTAAACCACAATCTCCTAGGTATTTGATTTGGACACCCTTTGGAGCTGTGACACCCCTACGGACATGCCGGCCAGACCTGGCCAGCAGAGAGGAGGGAAGGGACCCCAGCTTGTGCCTATAAACCAGGCCACAACCTCCACAAACCAACCCACTTCAGCAACGTGGCTCCAGGAGAAAATCAGATCCTTGTACTAATACAGGTTCACCAAAATGATACTAGATGCTTCCAGGATATGACAAGAGTCGGCAGATGTAGAAAATCAGTGAAATGCTGATGCTAAGACAGTGGAGCAGGCAGTGTCAGGGAATACATACACACGTGCTACAGCAAAGGACTTGCTATCTGAAGGAAGGTCATTGTCACACAGGTAAGGCCCAGGGAACTGCAGTCTGCATTGTGGGGCTCCATAAAAACCAAATATTCTCAGTAAAAGATAGAATCAAGATTTAACGGCTCTTCCACAGAACTCCTGTTTGACTTGGGCTCAGGTCTTCAAGCCATTTCATCCGAGCCTCTCGGTTCCCCATCCTCTTTCATAACTGAGATAACAGTGCTTCTTTATCTCACAGGAATGATAGAAGATGCAACTCAAACATCAAGTACTGCTAAAATATGAGCGACAGTGTCATTCAGGTTCCCAAAATAGACAGTATTTAACCTTCATTAGTTGTTAACAGCTCTCAGAAGTCTACCAAGCATTGATATTCAGATATTTATAACACATTTAACTCCAGACCAAGTCCCAAGACAAAAAACAAGAAGGACAGCCAATGTAACAAGAAGATTCCTCCCCCCCGAGTTTCTTATCACTGCTTCTTGGGGGAAAAATTTGCAAGGTCTGGATGAGTAAAGCCTTATAAGTCCCAAAAGCTCTCCCTGAGGAGAGCAGCAATCTTGCTTGTTACATCTTAACAACACAGCAAAATGAGAAGATTTTTCTTAAGTTGTATTTGTATGAAGAATGTGAACTCTCTAATTTACATTTAATTTTATCATCCTTCCTTTTAGCATATTAGAAGTTAATTACAAATCAAAACTTTTGATGCAGATCATTGGGCATCCATTCATTCCCATGGAGGCATAACCACAATCCATGTGCAGAACCGCAGCAGAGGAGGAACAGCTTGCAGGTCCTGTCAGCTGAAGAATGCCCAAAATACAGCAAATTCATAGAATAGTTCGGGTTGGAAGGGACCTTTAGAGGTCATCTAGTCCAAACGCCCTGCAATGAGCAGGGACATCTTCAACTAGATCAGGTTGTTCAGAGCCCCGTCCAACCTGACCTTGAACGTTTCCAGGGATGGGGGATCTACCACCTCTCTGGGCAACCTGTTCCAGTGCTTCACCACCCTCATTGTAAAAACATCTCTTCCTTATATCTAGTCTGAATCCACCCTCTTTTATTCTTCATAAAGCAAACAAAGTATGACTCCATGCCTACTGTGCCGGGGTCAGCAATAAGTCCTTTATCTGCTGTTATTGCTAATTCAACTGGAAATGCACGCTTTGATGTTTTGGCTGCAGTTAAAAGATCCAGCTCCTTCAGTGGAGCAGTCTGACATTAAAACTAAGCCTGTGTAACTGCTGGCTGATGAGGGGCAACAGTTCCACATCTCTGCTCCCTCTCCTTGAAGGAAAACTAACCAGACAAAAACTACCTCTGGAGAGGGAAAAGTAGTGAGTACCTAAACACCGACAAAGAAAACTCCAAACTCACCCTAGCTAGGTGACCTCTCAGAAAGTCAGGGTAATTTTGGTATGAGACAGATTCAGATGAGCCAACTTTAGCTGGTCCCTTAGAGGGATCAAATTGTTCCTAATGTTAGGGAGCGAACTCCAACAGAAATTGTGACTCAAGATGCAGAGGATGCACCAACAGCTGCAGCAGAAGGACCTTCAGAACCTCAGAACTCACAAATCCTTGTCCAGGCAGGGAGGAAAGTGAGGCAGGGAAGGTATGCACTTTTAATTACTTCTGTCTGTATTTCTGGTTTACTTGTGTTATCTGAAGGGAAACATCAGATTTAGAACATATGTTTCACATCCTTCAGCTTGCGTATGCCTCTAGAGAGTTAAACGATAAACCTGGCTATTATTTACGGCTGTTCAGCATCCTATTTAGGATATTTTCAAGGGATTCAGCAGTTTTCTTTTTTCTTCTCTTTTATGCAAGTAAAAAGCCAATACTGGAATGCAAGGGCTACAAACATAGCCTCAGGTTAACACCACACATGACAAATTCATGTGAATAGTTATTACATAAGAAACATGCTGGCTAGCATAAAAGGAGGGGGTGGGTTAAATAGCTTTCTTGGGTTTTTTTTAATCATTTCTTTGGTAGAAAAGATTTCATTTAAAGCCTTTAAAGTGTGATGAACCCACTCCATTATGAACAACTCATTGAGCTACCTGTGAACTGTACCTCTGTGACAGTTACACCGTAGGGAGAAAGCACAGGGATGAGCAGAATCAGACACTCAACATCTCTTCTTGTAGCTCACACGTTCAGAGAAGAAATAGCCGCTAAACTAAATGGTTCTTTTCTGCTCAGGAGCAGAGAGGGTTATTTAGAGGCACATGAAAGCAGGCAGCTCTCCTGCAGAGGGCAATCACCAGGGCCGTTCAGCAGAGCTGTGCCTGGATGGGACACTGAGGCAGAGCAGGAGGAACGTGTTCCCTGGTGTTTAGGGAGGACAAGTAATGGCTCTGAGAGAATTAAAAGCTTTGTGGCTTTAAATTGGGAAGGAAAGGAGAAAAACAAACAGATGAGTTGCTTGGTATTTTGTTAGAAGCAAACAGAAGAGCTGAGATTTACTTAAAGGACTGGCAGAGTGAACTGGAGGTAGGAAAGAAACTGCTTCCAGGGAGACCCCCCAGGCACCGCAGTGGCAGAGGTTACCCCCACCCCAGCCCCTGCACGGGGGCTTTGGTCCGTGCAGGCTGAGCCCCCACAGCCTCGTGCGTAGAATGGGTAAGAGGGGAGAAGGATGATGGTCAGGGTTACGGCGGGTTAAAACAGGGAGTGCGAAAGATGTCACTGGAGTAAGTATTGCCACTTGTTCATGTTCACTTCATGCAAAAGGTCAAAAATTCTCTCGCATGGTGTTTTTTATTTTTAAAAAACAGCCTAGAGTGGTTCACAAGCATTTTTTACCCCAGCACCAAACTCTTACATATGCTATCTTAACAAACATCTTCGCGCTGGAGAGGGATAAAAGGCATTTTGTTTTGATTTCATTATTATTTCCTGAAATTACTTTTTTCTTTCTGCATTTTTTTCTTGCCATTCAGTTGTGGTGGCCCTCACAGAGAGATAATGTAATAACACTTCTGACAAGGTCAGTTTTCCAATAACTTTGCAAATGGCATTTCCCAATGACAAAACAAGCACAGCTTTTCTTCTTTTGTAATTAATATAACAGAAATGTCAACCTGGAAAGTTGGTCTCCAAAGGTAGTACGTTATCAACAGAAAATTAATTTTTTAAAGCCAGAAAGTGTTTTCTTATCTGTAAAACTGAAAATACTGTTTACACAGTAGAACAACTGTCATACGTGCAAAACAGAAAATTTCTGCGGCTTGTGTGTCTGAGAAAACAGCAACTGGGGAGAAGAGTTAAATTGCTTAAACTGCTAATTCAGAAAATGGATCATTTTGAGAACTGCACATTAACCGATTGCAAATTCATTTTGTACATGCCCTGTAGAAGCACGCAGCTCTACGCTGTGTGCACATACTGAAAGAAATGTTACTTCACATCCATACTTATCTTTAATTTAATCACATGTTTAATGCACAGAATTTAGTCTTCCCAGCTGCTCTCCCATCCACATAAGCGATAACAACCAGCTGTTGGTCCTGGACCTACCTGTAACCTAGATGTCTCCCATGCGAGGTGGGGAAGAAAGGGTGCGGGAGCACGGACTCTTCCAACTGCTTCTCCCAGCAGAAGGAAGCCCCTGCTACTCAGAGGGAGAAAAGGAATAAAAGGATCTCCTCTCCCTGAAAGGGGAATGAGTGCTTGGCACTGTCCCACAGAGGGACACGGAGGCATTGTCCCATGGAGGTTGAGCCCATGGGGCTTCGGGCACACCCCATCTACCTCAATCCAAACCTACGTGCTATAGAGTCAGGTAGGTCAAAGCTCTACCGAGGACCTGCTGCTTGTTGTAGTCTGAATCTCTCCTTCAAATGCACACAAGGACACCAAGCTCCGAGTCCTGTCATCCAATTCTTTCTATATTTAGTGTTTACAGCTCCTTACAGGTACTCAGGACAAGGGAATGTGAGCTTCAGAGTGCCATCAGCAGGGTGGAGAAAACTGAACGGAGGAAGCTGCTCACACATCTTGGGTGGAGCAAAGGGGCAGGGGGGAAGAGTATTCAGCTGCAGCAAAACAACAGATCTTACAGTTACAGCATGGGCGGCCACAGCAAATGAGCAGAATGCAAATTTTCCTGTGAAAAACACTCGCCATCGATGTCAAACCTGGCCCTCCAGGTGTTTGCAGCTCCTAGGCACGAGCTCAGTGCAAATCTTCTCAAACACAGAAAAGTGATGAGTTTAAGAACGCTCTCCCCTTCAATTACTTTCACTTCAACCACTTTGCCTCAATTCCCTACACACAGTCTTGTGGCACCCAAAACAATATTGACTAGAAGAGCAAGTAGGGCATAGTCTCTGCTTCCCTCAGTATTGCATACTACACAGCCTTGTGTGTAGAATGGGTAAGAGGGGAGAAGGATGGTGGGATCATCATCTGGGATGATACGGCACTGGAGTAAGCCACATTTCACTTCCTACGGACCCAAGATGGTTACAAGCAAAGGGACACATTTGCTGGAATCCTTAGACAATTCTTTTTCTTCACTACCCAAGGAAAGTAAGGAGATGTAGACACAACTACAGACAGACATATTTAAACATTGCTCTGGCTCTGTTTCCCTACACTTAAAAAGCAGCTTGGATGCCCCATAGGGTCGTAGGATCTTCCTACATACAATCTCTACAAATCATATGACTCTCATAAAAATAGTTCTCTTCCTCCTCCTCCTGACAGGAAGAAAGTTAAACATCATCTTGATGTAAAAAGCTTATCTTCTCTTCCTGTCTTATGCTCACACTTTGTTTACCTATTAATCCCTTTCTAAATTCCTGACTTCAAAAAAGGTAGTGATATTTCTGGGGAAATCCTGAGGCTCTGGATTCATACAGAGAGAAAATTAAGCCTCAGTTCCCCCACTGTTCCAAATTGCTTCCACCTGAATGGGAAAATTTATTGTTAATGGTTCTTCACAGCTCCTTGTCCCACACAACAGTAAAAAAAAAAAAACAAACCAGCAGATGTCCCATATATTGAGAAACTTGTAATATAATAATCTCATGACAGAATTCATTAACTGAAACTAGACCAATTCTTCTTTGCTATATAAATTTGCTATAGTTTCTATTAAATAATATTGTTGTCTCTGAAATACTACCTAAGCAAATGTGCTCATAAAAGAGGGAACAGTTCATTTCTCCTCAATGCAACAAATCATGGGTCAAAGACCATTTCCACAATGCTTTGAAAAAACTCATTTGACTTCTAATATATTCATCAATTTAAGCAATGCTTGACCTGAGATGTTGTGAACATGCATTGAACAAAATAGTACTGCATGATACTGTGCCAGGAGCAATCCAAAACTCCTTCATTCTCCAGACAGTCCTTCAGTTTTATAAAGATTTTGGGTCTTCATTTGAAAGGATGCTCTGAGTGACTGGTGTCTGAGTAGTGCAGCTGTTCTTACCAGAGGCTCACATCAAATGTTGAAATAAGCTACTGTGCAATTACTTAATTATCTCTCTCTCCTATCCTTTAAAAAAATCCACTGCGATTCAACTTGAAGCAAACCCAGTTAATCCAGTTTTATGGCTGAGAATTGAAACAGAGAGAAGTCAGAGATTCAAAGCTGCAGTTCTTGTGGCAATACCACCACTCTAAGAGGCACAGATATTAATGCCTTCAAACCATAAGTATTTGAGGAACAAAGAAATGCAAAAAACCCTGTTTGTGCAGCTTATCCTAGCTAGTATTTTAGAGCCTGCTGTTCAGAAATCCCAAGTCCCTTCCCCTGTCCTTTGAGGCCACCCAAGCCCATGACTACCTCACTCGCTACCTCTTACTGTTCGCCCTTGCCTTGCTTGCGAGGCGCAGAAGTGAGGTTTGTTCTGCCCGACTTCCCTTAACAATAACTCCCTCATTCCACCCATCCATCTTCCCGCTTGCTTCTCTGCCACATCTGCTCGACCATCCTTCATAATTCAGGGCTGAGGAGCTAAGGAATAAATGTTACAGCACATGCATCAAGGGAACTATAACTTTGAATTACCTGACCTGGGTGAGTTTAAATTCTCAGCCATAACATTGGATTAACCTAATTTCTTTTTATTGAATATTTTACCTTTAGAAGTCCTACAGCCCTTTCTCTCCGAGAAGTATGAGAACTGAAGGTCAAATAAATTCTTTTATGGGCATATTTCTAATTTTCATAATCTAACCTCTTAGCATTGAGCATTAATATCTACTGGCGGTAGGACAAGCAGAATCCAGCCAGTATTCTGGGAAAAAAGAGCACATTTCTATAGCCCTTCAAAAAATACCTCATAAAATAACACACAACTTTTAACTTTGCTGCATATTCTGAATTGTTATAAAATTTTTAAAAGCCCTCTAAACATCTTGCTTAAATAGAAATTATGTCAGACGTAACATCAATAAGAATACGGAGGCTGTTCTTGTGCCTCCACCTCAAAAGCACCAGATAGAAAGATAAGTAATGAACACTGTATTTTTATCATTGCAAGGTTTACCAGATACATTAAAAGGCAAGAGAAAGAATTACACTGAACTGATTCCCAAAAAATTGCTAAGGTAATTTTTATGAGCTCTTTTATGCTTCTAAAAGGGAAAGGGAAGCAAGGCCCACGAGTCAATTTATCTTCTGCCTCCAGGCTGGTCATTTGAAGCTAACATTCACCATTTCCATGTCGAAAGCCCTCGGGTGACCAAGCTCTACTCTAACAAAGCACATCACCTTCACGCCTCTGTGGGACAGATTCCTATAGGTACCCATACAGGTACACAAAGAAGTAGAACGTCCAAAGTCAGTGAAAAGGCAAATTTATCCACTAGCTATGAAGAATTAGGGCAACACCAGATCAAGAGCAAAAGATCGCACTAGAGAGGATCCAATGGAAAGCAAGAAGGCAAGGGCTGACCACGCTCCCAAACATCTGCAGTGCCCACAGTCAGTGAACAAGCTCAGTCATCTCAGATCCACAGATCCCTTCAACAGATGCAGGCTGACCAGTCAGGAACTAAGGGAATTCATAGGCTTTGAAAAGTCATTTTGGAGCAGGATAAGGAAGTGAGAACTCAACAACTCTGCTACTTTCTTCATTGAGTGAAAAAAGTGAGTAGTAAACCTATGGCCAAATCAGGCAAAGTAAGGAAGCGAATGTCAAACAAAGAAAACCAAGCAAAAGAAAAGCACGCGCTCGTCCGGGAGCCCATGTCAGAAAACACACATTTCTCCTGTCTTTCAGAAATCTGCAAATCTCACTTGAGAAACAGTAACGTTTTCTGGTTTCGTTTAAAGATACTTCCTCCTTCCAAATGGCCTTTGTGCACTGCTTTGAAACTACCACAGACAGCCTCTTCTCCAAACACATCGATTTCAGCTCTCCTTATTCATTCTTTATCGAGAGATTCTGCAATTGTATTAGCAAATGATATTAGCAGGCCTTGTGGAACAGCCTGTTTCAAAGGAAAATGGCTTGTACTCGCTTTGTTCTGGAAGACAATTTCCATTTGCTTAATACAGTCATGATATTTTACTGAGGTAATTATACTCTTAGCTATCAGTAACAATTAAACCCTTAGACTGAGGTTGCTTAATAAAGGTCTCAAAATAAATAACACATTCCAAACACAGTACTTTAAAATGTCAAGCATGCAAATAAGATCTCGTAATGAATATAACGAAGCATCAAGTATAAATCAGCACAAAGTTAGTCTGTCATTGTACAAATCTCTGCAAAAATTGCCTTGAGTATTGTTGGATTCTGATCAGCACGCTACAGAAAGGGCAGCACAGGCACTGCGGATGAAACAATTTCATTAAATGTTATGACTGGTTCATGAGAAAGGCAGGGTGAAGCCACCAACACTGCTGTCTTTCTATAGCTACGGAGCTGAGTGGCTTGTGTAACGCAGTCAAGACCATGATAAAATTTGTATTTGTTCTTTTGTGTTTTCTGTAACAACTTCCGTGAAAACTAGAGTCAGGCCATTCCGTTACAAGCTAAATAAAACCCAGAAGCAGACAAATTAGGGGGTACAGACAAAGGAGAAAAATCACTGTCAAACTTTGATGCCTAGAGATATTTGAAATCAGGTCAATAGATCCTAGAAAGCTGTTACGTATGGAACGGGAGAGCATGGTTTAAAGGTCCTTACAATGCACACAGCAAGATGATTAAGAAAGGTGAGGTAGGACAGCGACAGACATTAAAAAAAAAAACAGACAGGAAAAGTGTTGTCAGAATAAATATTTGCAGAAGCTCCTTGTGGAACATCCATTGCAGGCAAAGAGTGGTACAGCAAATTACCGCCAACACTGCTACATTTGGGAGGCAGCTGCCTGAGCTCCAGGTGGATCAGGACTAAAACATGACATGGCAAGTAACTGGAAGAAGTTGCTCAAAA